>JAVTVY010002823.1:0-33455 GCA_036873755.1 Hanleya hanleyi | reverse complement strand
TGTTCTGGATAGCAGGTACTGCTCCTTCCCAGGGTAGTACTACAGTCCTTATTCTGGATAGCAGCTACTGTTCCTTCCCAGGGTAGTAATATTACAGTCCTTATTCTGGATAGCAGGTACTGTTCCTTCCCAGGGTAGTAATATTACAGTCCTTGTTCTGGATAGCAGGCACTGTTCCTTCCCAGGGTAGTACTACTGTCCTTGTTCTGGATAGCAGGCACTGTTCCTTCCCAGGGTAGTACTACAGTCCTTGTTCTGGATAGCAGTCACTGCTCCTTCCCAGGGTAGTAATATTACAGTCCTTGTTCTGGATAGCAGGTACTGCTCCTTCCCAGGGTAGTACTACAGTCCTTGTTCTGGATAGCAGGCATTGCTCCTTTCCAGGATAGTACTACAGTCCTTGTTCTGGATAGCAGGTACTGCTCCTTCCCAGGGTAGTACTACAGTCCTTGTTCTGGATAGCAGGCACTGCTCCTTCCCAGGGTAGTAATATTACAGTCCTTGTTCTGGATAGCAGGTACTGCTCCTTCCCAGGGTAGTACTACAGTCCTTGTTCTGGATAGCAGGCACTGCTCCTTCCCAGGGTAGTAATATTACAGCCCTTGTTCTGGATAGCATGTACTGCTCCTTCCCAGGATAGTACTACTGCCCTTGTTCTGGATAGCAGGTACTGCTCCTTCCCAGGGTTGTACTACTGTCCTTGTTGAATGTTCTGGATAGCAGATACTGCTCCTTCCCAGGGTAGTACTACAGTCCCTGTTCTGGATAGCAGGCACTGCTCCTTCCCAGGGTAGTAATATTACAGCCCTTGTTCTGGATAGCATGTACTGCTCCTTCCCAGGGTAGTACTACTGTCCTTGTTCTGGATAGCAGGTACTGCTCCTTCCCAGGGTTGTACTACTGTCCTTGTTGAATGTTCTGGATAGCAGATACTGCTCCTTCCCAGGGTAGTACTACAGACCTTGTTCTGGACAGCAGGTACTGTTCCTTCCCAGGGTAGTAATATTACAGTCCTTGTTCTGGATAGCATGTACTGCTCCTTCCCAGGGTAGTACTACTGTCCTTGTTCTGGATAGCAGGTACTGCTCCTTCACAGGGTTGTACTACTGTCCTTGTTGAATGTTCTGGATAGCAGATACTGCTCCTTTCCAGGGTACATGTAGTACTACAGTCCTTGATAGCAGATTGTGTTTCTTTTCGGTGATGTATAAAGTCATCCCGGAAATGACCTTCGATGAAGTTGAGAAGACAAAATGTACATGGCCATTTTTCACTGCTCCGAGTTTTCCAACCAGCATTTGGAGCACAAATAAGTATGGTACCGGTATGATGAAACACCATGTTGTTTTCGGAATTAGCATGTAGGGGTGTGTGAGAGTTCACTGTATATTTTCGCGTCACTTTGTAGTTCAACTTCTATCAAATTTGACTGGCACCTCCTATCCTGGTAAAATTTGTCTTATAAAAAAGCATTTTTTCATTCTAAAACAATTACCTCGGATACATGTATTTTCATTAATGAATAACAGTCTGATTAAAAAAAGGTCACTCCGCTCAGTAGGTTTGAAGCAAAGCTTATGGGGGTCATGTCCCGTGGCCTCCAATTTATAAGTAACCAATCAAGGCAAGAGCTCGGGGAATTTGAATGAAGCCACATAGATACTGATACAGGCAATTTGATCAAATATACTAATGACGATACAGCGGGGTCTTATCAGTGGGATTTTAATACAAATAACAGTGACTGTGTTAATTATTTGAAGTGATTAGTGAACTAACTTTCGTAATCAGTTTATGCATCCTATTAAATAAAACAACAATACAGTTAGTTAGCCACGAATCTATTCATTACATGGCAGTGTGACTAACGTCACAGGACCTACGAAAGTAGGGTTTGATATGATTTAAGTGTGTACCTTGACCTAAGACATGTTTTTGCCAATTTCGAGGTTTATAGGTCATCTAAGTAGGTCAAATTTTCATCAAAAGTAGGTCAGCTCAGAACTTGCTGGTAACAGTCCCCTAATGCACGTTCATGCCAAAAATCAAGGTTCTAATGTCAACGGTTCGTAGGAATACGGAAGATGGTCGAGATAGGACTTGGGGGCCCTCTATCTAGAAATACGAGAGGCGGTCGAGAGATGACTTGGGGGCCCTCTATCTAGAAATAACCTGAAATCCTCTCAAAATGTTGAGGCTTATAGGTCACCTAAGTAGGTCAGCTCAGAACTTGCTGGTAACAATCCCCTAATGCACGTTCATGCCAAAAATCTAGGTTTTAATATCAATGGTTCTCATTATTTTGCCAACGAAAGGATTCGGATGGACTGGCTGACTCATATGAGAGCCTACTTTGTAGGAATATCCCAGAATAAAAGTATTTATTACCTGTTTTAGTTTTAATATTAAAGGCCAGGTGAAGGGAGACTACTCATATGGATTCGTTTCGCAGTTGACTGAAAAAACTAGTTCGCCAGTTACTCGCGTTTTTACACAAATATATCACTCAGTAGATGTGATATATGTCTGGTAGTTTAGCACTATTACAGAGAGACTAATTTGTACACTTTAGCTTCGTCATTAGTTTAGCACTATTACAGAGAGATTAATTTGTGTACTTTAGCTTCGTCGTTTGATGGAAACAGTTGATGGTAACTGGAAATGCTAGTTGGCAGCAGGCTTTCCTTCAGTCCTACTGAGCACAATCATCAGATAAGTCTTATTTTAATCAGACTGTAATGAATAATTCATGGTCAATCCGATTTTGACCAGATCAGTTTCATTCTAAGCCTGTTATGAGTGATTTAATTTTTCTTTTGCTATTGAAACCACAACTGACTCCATTTACTGTTTTGAGTGGCACAGATTCAAATTGCGTTGACTTTGCCAAGGTCAGCTTATGACACAAACAGCGCAAGCACAAAACCACCATATACTTGGGATGTAAATTGCAATCAATCACAAGGTAAGAAACCGATCTGGTCAAACTTGGGCTCACCACGACGGAAATGTACATGTATTCATTAACGAATATATGCGAGATTAGTGTCTTAGAAGAGAATGATTTTTTTTTCAGCTTTTTACCTGGACGGACTTATCTGGGTGAGGGGGGACTACACAACCTCGTCATACTGCGAGTTTTCAAGGCGATATTAATTCTCCAACTCCAGGCAAACAATTCATCAGATATTAATCATTGTTTGGCTGAAGGTTTAGAGGAAGCTTGGATATTAACCATTTGGGTATGTCTATACACTATTATAGTACTAAGGGAATCATTATGGACATACTTCTTATTCTATTTGTTAAAATATGTGATTAATAAATAATTAGTTTGCGAGTGCCTTAGCCCCCCCCCCCCCCCCCCCCCAACGCCACCTGTGGAGAGATAGAATTTCAGTTATGAAACGGTAAATTTAGCCAAGTTATTGCATTTTATAGTGAACTACTTGATGTTCGAGTAGGTTTGATCAACATGCTGATGATCGTGAAAGTTATGTGGGCATTTCCAACAACAACAACACTCAACAGCAAAAATTGCGACGGCATGCTCTGCCCTCTCTGCAAATAAATACAATAAGAAATGTAGGTTTCGTTTTTTACCTTTTTACATGGACTCAGTCCTCACGATGTAAACCCGTACAACAAACTACTGAACAGCTGAACGAGAAGCAGCCAGAACTGGTTTCACACGACTGACTGAATCCCTCAGCTGGCAAACAGTGTGAGAGCCCGAGCAGAATGCTGGCTTGTCGATTTCCTAATCACGTGACGTCACTGAATGCTCTATTGTTTCCTTTCGCAAGAGAAGAGCGGTTGTTTGAGCCGAACAAAACGATGGAACCCCGAAACTCACTCCCGAAACTCGAGTTAATTTTGATAAATTAAATAACAAAACATGAATTCAAATTTATTAGCTATGAAAATATGTTTATATTTAATTTTGCAGATGCGAATGCAAGTTTGTATTTTTTTTTTAGATAAAAAAACTAGTAAACACAGGGCTAATATTATATGGATAACAAGTTCTGCGGAGCCATAAAATAGATAACTATATTCCCCTTTCGATTGTTAAAACTGAGTGAAATAACTATTAATTTCAAACATTGGACTTCATAGAACTTTTATATACAATGGTAATTAAGAATGTACCAAAATTTTGTAGTATAGTCAGCATGTTAGACCCCGACAAGTATTGCAGTGTGACGGCAGTGATTTATGGCAGCGTCAGACATGCTCTTCCGGAATAATCATAGATTTATCGTGATGGAAGTAAGACTGCAGTGCATCTCAGCTTCTGCAGGCCATCAGAAGCCTGTATGGACCTACAGCATGAATGCTCTTTTTTAATTGCTTTTTTTACTAATTTTGTTCTAAATGCTGGAATTTCCATCGAAACAATGTGTGCTTTAATACCATTGTATTTGCTGTTCTGTTACATTGCTGTATGGTGCAAATTCAATTATATGAATGAAACATTACTATTTAAGAAACAGATTATGCAATATAGGTATTATATTTCATGGTCTGTACTAAATGATATATATTGTGCTATTTTATTCAAGAACATGTAACATTCAAAATTGATCATTCTTATGAATAAAATGTAATTAAGCAATGTTTTGCCTCTTATTTGTAATCTACCCTTAGATTATTTATACAATGAGTAATTGTTTGCTACACTGTGACACCTGTGGTTTAATTCTCAGTTACTTCAAATGTTGCTTTGAAATCAACCATGGCTAAAATTCTATTGTTTATTAATTTGCCATAATACTTTTCCAGACTATCGCCCCCTCAAAAGCAGTAACATAATTGCCCAATATATGAAATATACCCATGTCCTCTGAAATTTAGTCATTATGTATGTTGACTGTAGCAACGCTGAGACTGTGGGTGAATTGACCTGGTTGTGGGTGAATTGACTTTTTTTGTGGGTGAATCGACCTGAGGTTGTGAGTGAATCGGTTTGTGGGTGAATTGACTGTGAATCAATAAAACGAACCACACAAAATGATGTCGAGCACATCGTTTCGATTCAGTCAAATGGAATACACTTACATCGGTACATGGTTTTCCTTTTAGGCCGTCCACATTTGATTTCTTGTTTCCGTCAAACACCCACATGTCATTTTACCTACGGTACCGCCCTTGTTAGTCTGTTGTTTTTTGTTTTTTTTCTTCGTTACTTTCAGTTATTAATTATTTTCATTATTGACAGTTATTCCTTCTTTGATGCACTTTCCAAGCGCAAATTCTCGCTTTGAACATGTTTAATTTCATTAAAGTGAACGACTGATGAAAATGATATGCTCCCGTGGAAAATCTCATCAGGGGAGGAAACCCGTTTGTTTCAACATTCTGAAACATGGCCACCGAGTGATGTTGACCCAAATTTATTTCAAATAATGAATAATGAATAACGAAAAGTAAGACCCGGCCCGCATCACTTTTCAAAAATAGTGTGATTGGAAACAAGGAATCAATTGTCATTAGCCTTAAACCAAGCACAGCGTAGCACAACTTATGTTTACAGCTTTGAAGAATAATCTAAGGCCCTCGCAGACTATTATTAATATTTATTAATTATTATTCCAGAAAAAGGATATAAAACACTACGTATGTAGTATAGGTGTGCATATGCATAATAATAGGAATAATATGGTGTTTTGTATCTTTATTTTTCTAGAATATGTAATTAATAAACTAAGATTTCTCCATATAATTTGGAATGGAAAATGGAAACAATTTCTTAAAGAGTATACGTTGTTTGTGTTTTTTTGTGTTTTTTTTTGTGGCTCCTTGTTTTGTTTTATCATAGACAGGTTTTATTTTATTTTTCATCATCACTCATGTCAATTCGATCAGGGATTGTCGCTTGCTCCCATCGCTCTTTCACGTACCCGGCTTCCATAGTTCTCTTTTCCCGTTTTCACTACATTCACTCACTCTGCTGGTTGCTCTTGGAATGGTAAATATATTCATTAAAATGAGTTTCTGGCAAATCATAGGGAAACGTAACATTGTTTTATCTAATTTTATAGAGCAGTTTGGGATGAAATATTTTAGAGTACCGGTATATTCCCGAAATACTATTAAAAAAAAGGGGGGGGACGAGTAGTATATAAAGGCTGTATTGGCTCTTTGGCACTGGGTGGGTCTGCGCAGGTGTTCTGCGCAAGTGTGGGTTCTGCGGAAGTGTATGACGTCACTTCCGGTGTCACTCGATCGAACGTGACCTTTGACCCTGGGGTCATAGAATGAATTGGTAGGCTACTGACCTTCAACATCTGGGTTCCCACCGGGTTTTCCATGGGGGTTTCCCACAGGGGGACTGGATTGTGTCATCGTCTTCCATCATATCATATCATCCGTCATATCATCCAAGTTGCCACATGAACAGGTACAATAAAGGCGTACCTGAGATACATTACATATCACGAATCGTTAGATTCTCGGTATGTGCTTTAGAATAGGTTAACCGGAACACTATACTGTGAAGTCATGTGACTCTGTCAGTATATCGACACCTCTTCCCAATTCCCTTATATGTGTTGTAATCCGGGTACTTTCAATGTTATTCTATAGGGTTTCATTTAACCTGGGCTTTTGCTATGGTGAGCTTGATGGGATTTAGATTTAACGTGGACAGTCCCATTTGGACCAATGAGTGGTCGTTAAAAAGAACCATTGGAATTGGTGGAGAAAGAGCCAATCGGTGAGCAGCTCGTGCAGTTAGACAGCCAATCAACAAGCACCGGATTTTTCCCTGGAACATCCGGGTACCGCTATGGAACATCCGGGTACCGCTATTTTGGTCCCTATAAAAGGTCCCTATAAAATGTACGGTACTTCAATCCACGGCCTGTCTGCCTACCTGCCTGCCTGACTGGATCTGCCTGCCTAGACCTGCCTGGACCTGCCTGCCTGCCAGGACCTGCCTGCCTGCCTGCCTGCCTGGACCTGCCCGCCTGCCTGCCTGCCTGAGCCATGGAATCATCCGACCGAGCTAAGCTTCTACAGCACCGTATCAACATCATTGATGAGATGCAGCATGCGATCGATATATGTGATCTGCTCATGGTGGAAACAAAATCACTAAACACAGTGGGGAAGAAATCATGGCGGAGAAGACCAATACGCGACGAAACAGAGCCCTGATCGACCTGATACTATGCCGTGGTCCGTTAGCATTTCAAGCCTTCCTGGAGGCACTGAGGTAGCCGGGAAATGAAGCAATAGCGTCCCTACTTCAACCCGAGGAAGCAGAAGATAAAATGTTACTCATAGACTTCACCGAAGAGCCCGTCCCAGCATCACTTCCACCTGCCAAACGTGCCCGTAAAAATAGTTCAGCAGGCACCTCAGCAAGCGCCTCAGCAAGCGGGGGCAGGAGAAGAGGTCCAGCGTGCAGACATGATGAATGATATCACTCAGCAGTAGGTCAATGATATCATCAATGATATCACCCAGCATGAAGTGAATGATATCACCCAGCAGGCCAGCCTGGCGGCACGGATACACACTTGGGAGCTGACCCCCTATTTAATTCTAACCGTGAAAGATGAACAAGTGCACCAGCCAATGTAACGTTACTTGAAACAGCCATCGATCAGCTCATTCACAATCAGGGGAGCACAGAAGTTAAATTTTCTACGGGAGACGACGTGTTCCTGAGCTATTCTGTGTTCAACAACCTTATGCTGGTGCATGTTCGAAAATGGAAGTTGAAGGAAGACACGTGGTTTCCCTTACCTGCGTGGCGGAAACTTCAAAACCTGCAACACGAAATTTCTGAACGAAATTTCTGAAGCCCTGCATGAGGAGGTGTCTGAGTATATCTATAAAAGGTACATGGAAATCTACCTGGATCACCTTAGACATTCGACACTTGCGTATACGAGGATGTGCAGGCTGCCAGAACAGTTCGCTAAACGCGCATACGTGTCTAGACATCATGCCACCGTCAGACGCGTTGATGAATGAGGCGCTACACGACATCAACGAGACGCAAATCGCGGAGGCATTTCAAGCCGCCTGTCCACTGAGAATTCCACCTGCGCTTATTGCGGACTTCATATACCAGCACGAGGGGGATAAAGACAGGGAAGACTTCAAACAAGTGTTGTTGGCTAGATATTAGAAATCTAGATACACAATAACCGTGTATATAAAGCCTACATTCTATGTTCATTCTACCGTCATGGTGTTGTTGCTACCGTATTGCTGTTAAACCCTATTATAAAATTGAACACGAAGAGCCATTATTACCGTGTAAGACTATACAACCTTATGTTCATTCTACCATGTTGTTGTTAAACCCTATTAGAAATTGAACACTAAGACACGTTAATACCGTGTAAACTATAAAACCTTATTGTCTGTTGTTCATTCTAACGTGTTGTTGTTGTTGTTGCTACCGTATTGTTGTTAATAAATATTAGAAATTGAACTAGTGTGTGAGTGTTCACTCTATGCAGGGAAAAGGTGTGAGATTTGTGTGCTTTGAGTTGTGCTTTGCGTTAGAAGTCTCCTCTTTCGAGAGAGATGCCTGGCCCTGATAAGGGGCGTTTAAAAGTCGAGATGGGTGGGCCTGATAAGAGCCGTTGTAAATTCTTCACGGACGGAAGATTCTTTTGGTCCGGGCGACGTTTGCCCGGCATACAGGGCATCTTATGACCACATGGAAGTCTTCTGTATCTTCGCAGCGGCGGCTAATGCTGTGTTTTCAGACTCGCAAAATTTGCGCTTTGGAACGAAAAAAATTACACTTCCCCATAAGTTAGATTTCTGAATTTTGTAGGGATATATTATTGCGTGACAAGGATGAAACCTATAGTTTTTTTTAGAGATGCATCCCCGTTTATTTAAAATTTAGAGCGCCTTTTACACAATGACATTCGCAAAATGTCGGCTTTGAAACGAAAAAAATTATATTTTGGATTAAGTTAGCCTTCTAAAAATTGGAGGGCTATATTATAGTCTCCCAAGGCTCAAGAGTATATTTTTAGACATGTACCCCCATTTATTAAAAAATTAGCGTGCCTTGTAGACTGGTGAGAAAACACAATCTCTCCGCAGCGAAAGAAAATTAGATCAGCGAAGAGAGAATTTCACTGACATCCGCGCGCATTACCCGGATGTACACACGCTAGGTTATAAAAACGAGGCGTGCTGTCGTCTGCTACCCACTCATTTCAACACGTCATGACTGCTGCTAGACGACTCAAACTAATCAACACGGTGCCCATCAGGGAGACTGCTGAAGCTTGGAGGAAGACTGCTGAAGCTTTGAGGGACGGAGCCAGGGAGCATGGACAGCAAGATCCTACACTAATGAACACGCTCACTCGGGAAACTGCGAAAGCTTTGAGGGAGCGAGCCAGACAACAAGATATAGAGATAGAGATACAGGACTCTCTCGACAACGACGGCGCTATGGATGATGATGATACAGACCCGGAAGATATGGATCCATCTCCTGAGCGTACGGGGTGGTTGAACACTTGCCTTCTACCACCAGCAGGTCCACCACCAGCAACTACGTCCACATCTTCGGTTCTTACAACGACATCAACGGCTCCCACCACAACTCCACCATCAACGGCTCCCACAACAACTCCACCATCAACGTCTCCCACAAATCAACCACAAGCGACGACCCGGTGGGCCCGGATCAGATATCAACTACAACAGCTAGAAGAGGAGAAGGCTGCACTCCGCCTCCAACTGGATACAGAAATAAAGAAATCCTTGTGCACCATATGCCAGGACGAGGAGGCGGTGTACGCCTTCTTCCCATGTGGGCATCTCGCCCTATGCGGTACATTTCTACTGGGGTTAATGTGTAATGCGGAGACCTGCCGCTGCGAAGATACATAGGACTTCCATGTGGTCATAAGATGCCCTGTTTGCCGGGCAAACGTCGCCCGGACCAAAAGAATCCTCCGGCCCTGAAGAGCTTACAACACCCCTTATCAGGGCCACCCATCTCTACTTCCAAACGACCCTTATCAGGGCCACGTATCTCTCTCGAACGAGGAGACGTCTAACGCAAAGCACAACTCAAAACACGCAAATCCCACACCTTTTCCCTGCATAGAGTGAACAACATGGCAGAATGAACAACAGACAATAAGGTTTTATAGTCTACACGGTATTAAAGTGTCTTAGTGTTCAATTTCTAATAGAACATAAGGTTTTATAGTTTCACACGGTAATAACAGCTCTTCGTGTTCAATTTTATAATAGGGATTAATAGCAATACGGTAGCAACAACGCCATGATGGTAGAATGAACATAGAATGTAGGCTTTATATACACGGTTATTGTGTCTCTGAATGTTCAATTTCTAATATCTAGCCAACAATACTTGTTTGAAGTCTTCCCTGTCTTTATCCTCCTCGTGCTGGTATATGAAGTCCGCAATAAGCGCAGGTGGAATTCTCAGTGGACAGGCGGCTTGAAATGCCTCCGCGATTTGCGTCTCGTTGATGTCGTGTAGCGCCTCATTCATCAACGCGTCTGACGGTGCCATGATGTCTAGACACGTATGCGCGTTTAGCGAACTGTTCTGGCAGCCTGCACATCCTCGTATACGCAAGTGTCGAATGTCTAAGGTGATCCAGGTAGGTTTCCATGTACCTTTTATAGATATACTCAGACACCTCCTCATGCAGGGCTTCAGAAATTTCGTGTTGCAGGTCTTGAAGTTTCCGCCACGCAGGTAATTACAGCGCGACACCCTCAGGTAAGGGAAACCACGTGTCTTCCTTCAACTTCAATTTCCGAATATGCACCAGCATAAGGTTGTTGAACACAGACTAGCTCAGGAACACCTCGTCTCCCGCAGAAAATTACACTTCTGTGCTCCCCTGATTGTGAATGAGCTGATCGATGGCTGTGTCAAGTAACTTTACATTGGCCCATGTGGCACAAGTCAACGCGATATGATTAGGAGGTTTCTTTTCCCAGGCTGGTGCATTAAAGTGCACTTGTTCATCTTTCACGGTTAGAGTTAAATAGGGGGTCAGCTTTCGAGTGTATCCGCGCCGGCATGGTATCTGGTCGATCAGGGCTCCGTTTCGTCGCGTATTGGTCTTCTCCGCCATGATATCTTCCCCACTGTGTTTAGTGATTATGTTTTCTACCATGAGCAGATCACATATATCGGCCGCCTGCTGCATCTCATCAATAATGTTGATACGGTGCTGTAGAAGCTTAGCTCGGTCGGATGCTTCCATTGCTCAGACAGGCGGGCAGACAGGCAGTCAGTCAGGCAGGCAGGCAGGTCCAGGCAGGCAGGCAGGCAGGCAGGCAGGCAGGCAGGCAGGCCCACGCAGGTTCAGGCAGGCAACCAGGCAGGTCCAGTCAGGCAGGCACGTAGGCAGGCAGGCCGTGGATTGCAGAAAAGTACCGTAAAATTACGACTGTTATAGGGACAAAATAGCGGTACTCGGATGCTCCAGGGAAAAACCCGGTGCTTGTCGATTGTCTCTCTAACCGCACGAGCTGCTCACTCATTGACTCTTTCTCCACCAATTCCATTGGTTCTTTTTATCGACCACTCATTGGTCCAAATGGGACTGTCCATGGAAAACCCGGTGGGAAACCCGGATGTTGAAGGTCAGTACCAATTCATTCTATGACCGCAGGGTCAAAGGTCACGCTCGATCGAGTGACACCGGAAGTGACCTCACACACTTGCGCAGAACGCACACTTGCGCAGAACACCTGCGCAGACCCATCATGCACATTTCCGGTTTTTATCTGCGCATGCGCAGTGAAACGCCAAAGAGCTAATATAGCCTTTATATACTACTGGAGGCTTGTATGCCAACCAAAACTCCCTCAATACTTGGGAACGAATCTATATTGTTTATACAATGATAGGAATAATTTAGATATAGATTACATCCTCAAGCTAGATTGGAAGTATTGAATACGGTAACTGAAACATGACATCAATAATCTTAAAAGTAAAAGCTGACCCTAAAAAGACACACGAGGAGGTAAAATCGGACAGCGGTAACGGAATATATAACAACTATAAGGCTACATTCATCTTTGAAATTGGTTTTGCATATCAGAGTGCTCGCACGTATGGCACTGGATTATTGGAGTGCACTTTTCAGGTAGATTTCTTTGTCTGGCTGATGCGCTCACCACGCAAAGTCTTGGATGTACTCGGAGGATGGAATGAAGGTAGCAGATTCTAACTTTGTGGTGACCCCTCGCCGGGTAATAGATGGGTCGTCAATCGGCGATCTTCGGGAGTATGAGTTTTTAAGTCTACGAACAGGTAGCCGGACGGACGACTTGTCGCGGCTTGAAACGCTTGCATGAAAGGGTGGATGTTCTGAGGATCAATCCGACTACCAAACACACAGATTTGCGCTCTCTCTCGATGGGATTGAAGAGCAACATGAATGTACACACAATCTCGGCTTCGCTCATACTAATACTGTTATATGGAATGTGGAATAGGTCTTTGGATTATGGACGCGGATATTCTCTAATGGACGACGGCTGGATTATGAATGACGGACTAGACGCTTGTAATGCAGGCGATCTTTTGTGCAACCTTTTATTCACGTTTCAATCATCTTTCCGTGTGCTCACTGATCTTGGGAAGCGATCGTGTCTATTTGAACTACAAAGTTATTCATATTTATATTCTGTTCAAGGCCATGAAATTGATACCCTAAGTAGTATATAAACGATAAATCTCTTATCATTTGCGAGGCCGGCAAAGAGGAAAACTGTGGTGGTGGAAGTGGTGGTGGTTGACCTTTGACGCTGGCTAATGACCTTGGATTTGGTCCAAATGTATCGCGCATGATGTCGTATTGAAGTCCTCGTGGTGTACAATACGACCGGGATCCTGGTCATGTTGATTGATAAGGTCATGATACGTGCGCGCAGTCGAGAATTAGTAGCTAGAATGAACATTTTTTGATGCGCATGAGTTTTTTGTGAATAGATGGGTCGTAAATGATTCAAATGTGTCGTGCATGGTGTCGTATTGAGGTTCTCGTGTTGTAGAATGCCAACCTAACTGTGTATAGCCACACCAAGCAATCCCATGGAGATGTTAATGAGAGACATGATATGATATCAAATGTGTTGGAATGGGCGTGTAAGTGTGTATTAGTTGTGACCTTGGGATCCATATGGACATCAGTCGAACAACGTCAATGTTTACAGCTCTGGAGCTGGGCAGTGGCGTATACGGGAGCGATCGCTCAAAAGAAACAACTATTGACTCATCCAGGGAAGTGTGTATGGGGCCATCTACAGGGATGCATGTAAGAATAGGATTTGCCCCGGAAACATTCTTAACACGGACTTTACACCCCCACGTATGACGGACATTATAGTCCTATGGTCGGGACAGACGAGCAGCTATACATATATAGTAGACAAAGTGCAGCGTCGCTCAGGTGCGCCATTGAGCATGGCTACCCCTATACACTAACCCATATGAGTCGACTCGTGGACCCTGGAGTGTATCCAGAACGCATTACCTCAGGCATACTGGTGATCTGGGTTGGTCTACCATGGTAGAGTTACCTCCCCCTCCTGGATACAAAGGTGTTTGAGTGAGTCACAAACACGCACACACAGACATATACGTAAGCGGGTGTATCCCTATTTTGAACAAAGAACAACAACAAGGAGGACAGGTCAATCATTTTATTACCCCCTTCATCACAGCACACCCAAGCTGGGGGAGCCTCTATGGGCGTGTTTACAATTCAAGTATGCGCCTTTGAGAAAGTTCAATCTTCGACCATGGTCGCTCTTGCCCTGAGGGCCTCCTGAAACAGCTGTTTGCGCATTTTCATCGCCTTTTCCATGGCCTCGGTCTGTGGTAACCCCATATCCGCATCCAAGTGATCCTGAGCTGAGGGGGCGAGTTGCTGCCGCTGGACGGACGCTGCCTGGTGTGTACTCGGAGGATGGAATGAAGGTAGCAGATTCTAACTTTGTGGTGACCCCTCGCCGGGTAATAGATGAAACATCCAAACACACAGATTTGCGCTCTCTCTCGATGGGATTGAAGAGCAACATGAAGTATTGGCAGTTCAAGGCAATATCTCTGGACACCTAAGATCCTGTGTCAAATAGATGACGGACAGATTCCGATGATGGGACCCTTTGGCAAACAAGTCGGCGATGTGTGAATTGTCCTTGGCCGCACTCATGAGATCATCTAGCACTACCACGTTGGTGTGTTCGGGGTCGAAGAAAAATGCTGGTTCGATATCGTGAGGAAGCTCACATTCTGTAACCTTGTAGTTTCACTGGCTGTTGCACCAGGAAGTCTTGCCACATTCCGTAGGGCCGCTGACCGTCATGGTATAGAGATACTTTACTCCATTTGGCGGACCCAGTGGTTTCCGTCCCATCTCCCTCCCTTATACTCTCTCCCTTATTACTACTCCATTTGGCGGACGCAGTGGTGTCTCTTGTCTATGCATCAGACGAATATGTCTGACGATATTGTCGCGACGAAAGCGTGTCTTCTGACAGAACGTACACCAACCTAATTAAAATTAAATCCTATATGCTCCCCCATTTGGATATGTTGCTTGTGGGATCTAACCGGCTTGGACTAACGCGAGTGTCGACCAATCCCGAGAACTCTTCATAGTGCTTTGAAGGAAACATAATGGTAGGGGCTTTTTGGTTGGCTCAGCCGAATCAAACGCCACGCTGACGGGGTATCTTTTGATCATGCCGCGCTCCAGCCAGATTGCCACCATAACGCGGGGTAGAAATATGAACTGGTCCTTGGCATGAACCTTGGGTTAAAGAGGATACGATGACCCTATCCCCTCCATGTCTGGAAGTAAAGTAGTTATAATGCGGCCGTGATGTCATAAGACTATTAAATATTCATGGCCTGGGCACTCTGAACACCAAATTCAATTGAAATCGGTAAGCTACATATACGATTGGGGAGCATAGATAGTCCTGTCTGCTTTGGAACAGTACGTTATTTATTGATCTAAGCGAGAATACAGTAATAAAGTGTCCAGAAATCTAGGGATAATAAACCACATAAAAGGTGCTTTGAACAAAAACACGCTGTACATCTTATATTATTCGATGATCTTCCCCTATTTTAACTACTGTAATGTTCTATGGGGAAATACCTATATTACTCACCTACAGCCATTGATAATTCTCCAGAAACGTGCGCTAAGAGTGATAACATTATCTAGAAAGTTAGACCACACTTCGCCCCTGTTTACTGATTTAAAATTTTTACAGCTACAGAAACTAAATCTTTACTCATGCCTTGTTATGACTCACAAATTTTTTCACCATCCCGAAATACTGCCACAAATTTTCCAGTCCTATTTTACTAAGCAATCTAGTATTCATTATTATCGGACCAGGGGAAACCTGCTTAACCTATATAGACCCATCTATCGGTCCAATTTATCATTTTACACCCTCAAATTACAAGCGTCTAGTCCGTCATTCATAATCCAGCCGTCGTCCATTAGAGAATATCCGCGTCCATAATCCAAAGACCTATTCCATTTTCCACATAACAGTATTAGCACCAAATTCAAAAAGACAATCATAGTATACAATCATATATATAGGTTACAGGACCTCGAGAGTGGAACAAACTGCCCCCATCAACGAAAGACATTCAATCAACATCACTTTTTAAATCAAAACTTAAATCCTATTTCATTACGAACTGATGCATTGTAATAGCTGGCCCATTTCTCTCAGTGCGTGAAATCTTTTATTCTTCAGCCATATGTTTTTCCCCCTATTTCTACCGATGCCACTTAAGAAGTTACTGGGATAGAACAAGCCCTTTTGGGTTTTATTCCCGCCAAATTGTTTTCTCAGGCTAATTATTACTCATACATATTTCTAAAAAAAAATTCAGTACTTCAGCCATTGGTATCCACTACTTTGATGTATATTTTGGTGAATAAATTTCAATTCAATTCAAAAAAAAGTTGAACCTACAGTATTCGATGATTGGCTGGACCTCACCAAGAGCAAGGTCGTTGAAACAGTCCGCCATATTGACAGAAGTGCCCTTCCCCAAGCAAAACAAGTACTGAGCAGACAAAGCTCCAAATAATATAATATTCATATGTAAATATTACTATTACCAGGTGCTGGTTGAAGAACTGAGCGTAAACATATCGTCATCAAATATGTCTACTTACTCTCAAACTGCATTACTCTGAAAGATTTATTTAACAATCACAAAACGTTTCTCAAGGAAAGAGGTATTTGTCTTCCAACCAAACATAACGATATACCAAAAGTATACTGGACTCCCAAAATGCATAAATCACCATACAAAGCTAGATTCATGGCTGGTTCTAGAAGCTGCACCACCAAGCTTCTTTCAACCCTGTTGACGAGGGCCCTTCAGGGGGTAAAAGCATTTTGGGAAAGGTATTGCGCCACTATTTCTAAAAACTCTGGCGTTGAATGTATATGGATATTGAAAAACTCAAAATGTCTTACGGAAGAACTTGATGTTAAAGGTCACATACCGTATAGACATGTATCCACATGGGATTTCTCGACTCTCTATACCACAATCCCTCATCAGGACCTTATTGACCGTCTAAGTTCATTAATAGTATCTGTGTTCAAGAAAACTGATCGCAGATATATTAATGTCGGAAGCTATCAAGCATTCTTTAGCTCTACTACATACAAGAGATATCATTCATGGGATGTTTCTTTGTTTATAGAGTTCCTTGAATTTCTCATTAAAAATATCTATGTGAAATTTGGCAACACAATATATCAACAGCATATAGGTATTCCAATGGGTACTAATTGTGCAGCCCTATTGGCGGACCTATATCTGTTCTCTTATGAATATGACTATATGCAGGCGCTTTCAAAAACCGATCCATTCAAAGCCCGTTCCTTCTCATTCACCAAACGCTATATAGACGATCTTCTCGCTGTGGATAATCGCTATATAAATGACGCAGTAAAGGATATATATCCACCTTCACTGGATTTGAAGGAAACTACAGATAACCCTACAGGCACATCGTATTTAGACCTATATCGCTATAAAAATGAAGCGGGCCTTCTCTCTCGTCGACTGTATTTCGACATCGTAAACTATCCCTTTCTGGACAGTAATATTCCAGTGGGACCTGCATATGGCGTATACATATCACGCCTAGTAGCATTTGCTAGATCCTGTCTTAAATGTGACGATTTTAATCAACGTCACAAAACATTGTTGCAGAAACTTATAAAACAGGGCTATTCCACCAAGCGCCTCCACTCAAAGTTTCTCAAATTTGGCGATACATATCGCATGCTGATAACAAAATACGAACGTAGCGTGCAAGATCTATGGCGCTACGTTTCGTAACGTGTCTAATTCCGCTTAACCCGGGGCTAGGGGCCGTATGAACCCATGTACTTCAAGATCCTCATGGTACTCATATGAACAGTCACAATCAAAGCGTGACTGAGATACATCATTCTTTAGATGACGACCGTACAACGAATATTATGGATTAAGAATACTGATCAGCGATACGGAGTTGATATTTTTGGAACATCATGATGTCTTGCCGGCATCATTGAAAACTGTTGACCGCTTCTCTCTTGCAGGAAACAAGCCTATGTTTATATATACTATGATTGTCTTTTGAATTTGGTGCTAATACTGTTATATGAAATATGGAATAGGTCTTGGATTATGGACGCGGATATTCTCTAATGGACGACGGCTGAATTATGAATGACGGACCAGATGCTTGTAATTAATTTATTAAGATTGGAGCGTACACTTGGTACCCGGTCAGAGGGTGGTTACAGACTGAGGCTAATGGTTTACAAATGACCTTATATAACCACTCACTCACTCACTCTCAATCACACACTCACTCACTCACTCATTCACTCACTCAATTGCTCGCTCGCTTGCTCACTCACCATCGTTAACACGTCAGTAGGTTAAGACGGGCGTTGGGCACGCCTAACGGGCGTTGACCACGCCTGACTCACTCACTCCCTTCTGTATCCAGGAGGGGGAGGTAACTCTACCATGGTAGATCAACCCACATCACCAGTATGCCTGAGGTCATGCGTTCTGGATACACTTCATGGTTCACGAGTCGCCTCCTATGGGTTATTGTATAGAGGTGTAGGTATGGCACATCTGAGCGACGCTGCACTTTTTCTACTATATATGTATAGCTGCTGGCCTGTACCGAACACAGGACTATAATGTCTGTCGTACGTGGGGGTGTAAAGTCCGTGTTAAGAATGTTTCCGGGGCAAATCCTATATTTACATGCACCCCTGTAGATTACAACGCATATAAGGGAAGTGGGAAGAGGTGCCGACTTCACAGTATAATCTTCTGGTTAACCTATTCTAAAGCACATACCAAGAATCTAACGATTCTAACGATATCCCCATACACACTTTCCTGGATGATTTCCCAAGGTCAAGGGGTAAAGTCCGTGTTCCGCTTTTTTATATTTTCGGGACAAATCCTAATTTTACATACACCCGCTACCCCACCCTGCACCTCGCGGCAGGTTACGATCCGCTGCGGGACCGATACTACCGTAGCTAGACTCAGTTAATTGGGATTTTCCATATTTTAGGGGTGAAGTCCATCTTTTCGGATTTTTCCGGACATCATTTTACATGCAACCACGCATAGCTTGATCGGCCTCGACGATCACTTCAAGTTGATACCCGCCCCGACCCCATAGGTCCAATATACGTCCATCTAGCTCCAATTGAAGGGGATTCCCCCAGTTTTTAACGTAAAGTTCGTGTTGCCGCTTTTAAGGTTCCAGGAAAAATCCTAATTTTTACATCTACCCTACCCATCACGCGACGTCTCCTCTATTTTCCACGTTGCCATAGCAGCCCAAGGTCAAAGGTCCAAAGGCTGTGACGACATGACGCAGCCTCATTTTACGCCACATTTTCCCCCACACCCATCAAATATAGGCCTACGGTCAGATTTCGAATACTCCTCGGCTATCAATACGCAAGCTGCGGTGATCGAGGACGCCGGGCAGGATAACATACAACAGGCGTTCATCCAATTGCAATCTAAAATTAAAATTAAATCCTATATCTGCTCCCCCATTTGGAAATGTCGTTTGTAGGATCAAATCAATCCCGATAACTCTTAATAGTGCATTGAAGGAGACAATAATGATAGGGTCGTTTTGGTTGGCTCAGCCGAGTCAGACGCCACGCTGGGTGGGGGTTGGCATCTATTGAAGTTGTCGCGCTCAACAATAAACACAACAATCATTGTGACTCCACCAGCTTGTGTGTGTGATGCGATGACGGGGATAATGAATTGTGGAACACGCAATCCTTGTTGTTGATGTTGTTGTTGTTTATTTTCTTTTTCGGTCTCTCTTTCTCTCTTTGATAGAGGGGCGTCAACGTCCACCCCCAAATCGTGGATTGGAATCGTGGAGGGGGTGAGATTTTTGGTGTTCTTGTCAGATTGGGGGGCGTTACCGGGTGTTAACATATCTCGATATATCCCGCAGTGTTAAGACAGGCGCTAAGGGTATTCACAGCATAAATACCGCGACATGTTGTAAAAGCATTGTGTGTATGTATTACTATACATGGATCATTTTGAACATGATAGCCAGGTTTGTCAGGATGATCGAATGGTCTAAAGCGCCACCATCAAGATCCATGATCTTTCCTTGATAGGTATGGTGGGTATACTGATCTGCGCATGCGGGTGTGGCTTAACTTCATTTTGTACCGCAAGCTATTGTACCTACAACATTATGTTGAGTGAGATCTCATCTTTTTACCTCCGTCGAACAGACGGAGGTCTAGGAATGCAACGTGAAATCTCCCGCCAAATAATTGTCATATGGGGAACCCACGACTCATGTGATTTCCAATAGGGTTTGTCATGGTTCCCGACGAAATTTTGAAGCAATGATTTTGGACACAATTGAAATGAAAGCTCGTGTGAAACACGGGCGAAGAGCATTTGCCCAGACAATTTTGTAACACATAATTTGGTACTCACAGGGCTTCAGATCTCCCCAATTTGGGCACACCCCCTATTAGGGGTGGCAATTGTTTTTAGGATGGGACAGAGTGGGGGGCAGATATACCCCTGGAGGATGAGCAATCAGGAATCATCCCTGGTAGAAGGGATTTCTTCATCAATGGTTGAAACCCCGTGAGAGGCAATACCAACTTTATTTTGCGTTTCATGGGCCCACCGACATTAAAAAATCGAATAAAAATAAATTTTCAAATTGCCACTTTTATATTTCCTACGAAAGTTTGAACATAAAGATTTTAACCCCCTTTTTATTCCTGATTGTATTAATTAGGCTGTTGTATTCTATCTGAAACAATGCCAGCAAATAAAAATGCCAAACAACAAAAAATAGATACCTTTCACTATAATTTTTCACTGTAAGTCAGCGAATTGTTGTTGTTGTAAAATGCTGCTACTACTTAGGCAATAACGACTTTCAATGTAAATCGGGAACCTTCACTGGCTGTGTGATCTATCACTCTGTCTTGGTACTCATATTTCGACAGTGATGCAGTATGTCAGAGCATGGAGCCTACAAGAGTAGGCTCCATGGTCAGAGTTAGGAAATGAAGGCTATTTCAACAGCTCAGCCGATACAGCATGGTTTAAGTTACTGTTGAAGCATGAGACTGTTGAAACACATGCAAAATTCGCTAAATTGTCCTGGAAGAAAAACCACAGCCACAACAAAATGATGACAATGTTAGATTTGAGGTGTATGTTAGCAGTTAAGATGTGACTTAACTTACAGTTTTTGACCTTGAGAAAATAGGTCCATGTCAGTCATACTCATAGACTTCAGGTCCATCATCAGTTGCATATGTGGTATCAATTTAGAATGCCTAGCTATATTTCATGTTATATCATAATATACAGTATATAACCTGAGAAAATAGATTCAGTCAACTGGGATAGGCTTCTAGTCAGTCACCAATTGCACAAGTATTATGAATTTGGAGAGCCTATCTTCACTCCTTTAAAAATTATTGCTAATGCTAAATTTGACCTCGATAAAACAGTCAATTTCATTAGGCTTCTGATCCATCACCAGCTGCATATGTGGTATGACAAGAAAGATGGGCAAACAGAGAGACAGACAGACAGATGACACGGAAAATTCAGTTCATTTTGGGGCATCATTACATATCATCTTCAAAGTCTAAATATTCTGTCAAAATGAAGAAGAACACACCATTTTACTTCAACTGTAGAGAAGAAAAGCAACTCCGAGTAGGAATCACAATTTATTCTGTATATTTTGCTATTAGTTATAGCATCTTCAGCAGTGAACAAAGTTACAAACAGCTCCATACGCACAGTATATATACAAGGCATAATGTGATCTTAGCCAATACGCATTTATGAATAGGTAAGCCAGTAAATTATATCAGGTTGGACAGATATTAAAATGCCGTCATTTTCAGAAATTGTTAAATGTTAAGCGATAACCTGACAGTGATCTACAAATGGTGTGATTCAGATGTATATCTGTTACCATGATTCAGTCATAATATTGTCTGTGATATATTTATGTCGACAAGAAATACACATAATTATTTGATAATATTATTAACTGTATGTTGTTTATGATTAATATGAACTTTTTATTTGCTGGAATCCAGCCATTTGTTCCATATGGGCAATATTCTCATCAGTCATCACCATTCAATATGAATGTGATACATGTACAAGTCCATGGTCATTGATACAGTATGGTGAAGGTGACCTGTAACACCAGTGTACAAAATTATACCGAGCGCATTGAATCCTCACCACATGATGCTGATGCAGATCAGAACGGAGTGTCGGTAAAATCAGGTGTGTTTTGTAGTGGATTCTCTCAATGAAGATGCTATACTGTACACATGCAAAATATGAAGTGTTGATGTGTCGGGCCTATAGCACAAAATCACAAGCAAAATTGGTACAACTAGGCACACAGGGTCTCATTTCTGCCGTTAACGTGTTGATTTGGGTGGGGGCATCCTCTCAGGGGGAGGTGGGGTTGAGAAGGGGCCTAATGTCTCAAGCAGTATTCAAGGTTTTCCATCAATATAATCTATTCCATACCCCAATATTTCAAGCACGTGAAATCAGACAAAACTTATGTGTGGGGAATGTGACTTCCACATCCCTGGCTGGACATGCTAGTGGGGAACCCTAAATCCCAGGTTAATTACCATTGGTGGAGTTAACGTCCAACAAATGCAAAATTGAGCTTGGCATCCGGCCCTATGTTATTCAGCGATGTATTCCCCTACGGACCCTGTTGCCTCGACGGAGGTCTTTGCGCTCATCCAGCGCTTGTTAATTCAATGAATCACAGTAAGGACTATAGACGCTCTATGTCCTACAGAAGAGCCAGCACTGGGTGAAATGATTTGGTTTCCGGAAACCTGGAAACCTACCGGAAACCTACTGGAATCTGTTTCACCTGTTTTCCAGTGAGTTTCCGGACACCGGAAACTGAAGTCAGTTTCCGATGGGTTTCCGTAAGGGTTTGTATACCGGAAACCTGTGGTTTCCTATTCCGGAAACCTGATGGAAACGAATAGTTTTCAAAGTACTGTGAATATTACCTCAAAGACTGAATAAGACTGGAACGATATAGAATTTTTAATTGTTAAATCAATACTCTTCCTACTGCAGAAGAAATGTAATGCCAAATGAAGTCAGTAAACACATGTTGACAGTCTCAATATTTCCACGAATGTTTATTTATCTTCTCTACAAACAAAAGAAATATACTTGATTTGGGGCAATACTGTACATGCAAATGTAAAACACGAATAGACAATTGCAATACATGTATAGTTCCAACATCCTTGAATAGTGTATACATGAGGCAAATCAATATAAAGATGTGCATCTGATCAACCAGGACTTCTGCTTTGTTCACATCTTGTGACTGGATCTCTTTCATCACGAAAGAGACCCAGTCTTCGTTGGACGCTTGGTCGTCCAAGGCCAATGCGTCTTCCAGTTCGTTGGCTGTACAGTTATCTGCAAGTAGCACTTCGTCCACACCCAGAAGTCATATTCGATGGAGCGTGAAATACAGTCGCGGATCCAATCATCATAACCGGTTGAGTATGACGCATATGGATGATGTTCCTAGTCAGTTCACCACTCCACACTCACTTGAATATCCTCCATCCATTACGGGATAGCTGAACATCAGTCTGTCGGGGCGTTGTCGGGTTACTATCGGACACATTCCTAATGTTTTCGGGGATCTCGACTCGCTTATCATACATGTGGCGAAAGGCCGCAGGAGTATGGTTTAGAAAAGCGTGTACAGGATGCTCCATCATCAATGTGGTCCGGTGGAGAGCTGCTTCAATACTCGTGGGGATCACGAATGAACGGTTGGCCCTGGTTGGATTTTTACAACGTCCCGAGATCCGTACTCTGCGGTCCATGGTCGTACTTTGAACAGTGAGGGCCAATTTCTGATTGAGGGTGCAGTGAGTAGCCAATCCTGAATTATAAGAACACTGATTGATTTGGCCATTCACTGTTTACACTCAAGGTCCTACAATCCATACTAATTCACCCCATCCAATTCGAACTGCGCTTCTCTACTACTGACCCCAAGTGCGCATGCATATATCATCGATCAACCATCGTGGTATTCTACACCACGATGGTGCTGTCCATCCATGCATTTTCTGAATGGGCATACACCAAAATCCAATGCCAAATGACAAGGGTTAAAGGTCAACCCACCAGCACTTCCAGCACCACATTTACCTTCATTGCAGCCCTCACGGATGATAAGAGATTTATAGTTTATATATTACTGTCGTTTTCTAATAATGGTGTCCAAAGTATATTTACAGCA
This sequence comes from Hanleya hanleyi, assembly GCA_036873755.1. Classification (NCBI taxonomy): domain Eukaryota; kingdom Metazoa; phylum Mollusca; class Polyplacophora; order Lepidopleurida; family Hanleyidae; genus Hanleya; species Hanleya hanleyi. The sequence continues at coordinate 9,531 of JAVTVY010002823.1, read as the reverse complement.
TTTCTAAAATCTGTACTTCTCAGGACTGAATAGTCTATACGGTAAAGAAGCACCGGATATTGCTCCGCGATCGATTGTGGATGGTGGCGGTTACCCATTTGTTTATGGTGACACCATAGGCACTGGTCAACTTGTTAACTTTTCATTGAAAAAATAGTTACGGAACCATGACTAACGCCCAACAAACAGATGCACGATCCGGCAATCTGATCTCTGGCATGAATCCGTTTAAATCTGAAACATAGCAGCGTACACTCATAAAACAAAGGATTGAATGAGCGGGATAGCTTCTGATGAAATACCAGGATGAGCTCAGATAAGTGCATCCTCGCGAGTCAGTATATCGATCGATCTGTTAGGATCGATACCCTGGCTAACTTAGTTACCCAAGGAGTTCGAGATATAAATAGTTCAAGGGGTTTCCTCTAAATCAAACAAATATGTGAACGCGCTAAGTTGGCTGATTACGCTAATCCGCTGCGAGGTATGAAATGTGTCTGGTTTGAAATTCATCGCTGGCCCAACTACTTTGATGTCGGGCTGAAATCGACATCAGAATTAAAAGCAAAAGCCGCAGGCTTGGGATACCGACATGCTATATCAAAACAAACGCGGGGGATGAAATGTACGAAATTGTATAATAGAGGCAACGACTCAAGAACTCACTCGAATCACCAAAATGTCCAGATAAAACCTCTGCGAGGATTTAGGATTTACCTGGACTTGTGAAGATGAGATAAGTGGGGATGAGGAAGCTTGAGGAATGAAAAGGCCTTAGGTATACTGTAATATTTCTGTACAAGTCTATTCCATGGATAAAAGCTTCTTTATTGCTGTGGAGCTGACGTTTCGTTGGAAATACTTTCAACTTTTTCAAAGTTAATGAAGTAGGAAGTATCTTCCACGAAACGTCAGCTCCACAGCAATAAAGAAGTTGTTATCCATAGAATATCCTTGTGTTATAAACGCCGACGTCTAAATGCCTATCAAAGAAAATATATATATTTCTGCACTGATATTTTTATTATATCAAAACTAAACAGACCGTTACCGTATTTTCAACCGTTACCTGCATGCCAAACTAGATTAAACGTGAACAAATTGGGTGCATCAAGCACTCCGATAATCCAGAGCCGCACTGTCCATCACCCTAATCGCAACGTGGACATCACCAAAGAGTGGTTGAACTTGATTTGTGAAGCTAAGAAAGCGGAATACTTGGAATAAAAAAGTGGAATAAAAAGAAGTGATTTCTTCCCGTATTAAACCTGAGACAGATTGTTATGTCCGTGATTAAACATGGTACCGGTACGTACGCCAATTTTCAATTTCACGACCCCCATTTCTGCATTGAACATTCTCGCTTCTAAAATTGAATATATACCGGTATTTGATATACTGCTACTCTCCAAATTGAAACATATTTGACATGATGTAACTTTTCGAATTTAAAACATTAGGATACATATTTGACAAATTGTAACCGTTTTTTCGAAATGGATACATATTTGACAAATTATAACCGTTTTTCGAAATGAAAACATGAGGATACATATTTGACAAATTGTAACGATTTTCGAAATGAAAGCATGAGGATACATATTTGACAAATTGTAACCGATTTTTCGAAATGAAAACATGAGGATACATATTTGACAAATTGTAACCGATTTTTCGAAATGAAAGCATGAGGATACATATTTGACAAATTGTAACCGTTATTCCGAAATGAAAACATTAGGATACATATTTTGACAAATTGTAACTTTTCAAATTGAAAACAACATTACGATACGTATTTGACATGTTGTTACTGTTCAAATTGAAAACATTTAACAAATTGTAACATTTCAAATTGGAAACATCGAGATAAATATATTGAGGTACAATGGATTGGGTATGGAAGTAGTCATCGCATTTTCGCGAAAACGTTTTCGCGAAAATACGAAAACGCGAAAATGCGCATGATGCGAAATACAGGAAAAACACTTCAGGATATCTCGTCAGTATTAGGTCACTCCCCGCTCAGTCATATGTCAGAATAACCAGGGCTACGGGAAGCCGTTTTCGTGCCCAAGGTGTCTGAAGTATGGCAAAGATACGATTTTTCTTTGGTACATTCGGCTTTGCTTTTTTGATTATTTATGCAGCATTATAAATTGAGTTGTAAGATGAGCTGCCTCATCTATATATCATATATAGTACATACTGGGTGTGCTCTTTTCGACTTCTTTTATCTCGTTTAATATATTATTTTATGATTTAATATCACACTATATATTATACACGTGTGACTATATTTAACAATATTTTGTTTGTACAGATGGGTTCCTCCCATGTTTCGTAGCTTCGATTCATTATATCGATTGTTTCTGGTATCTCAATGCTCTGTATCAGCGAACCAGAATAAACATTCATTCGTCACACGGGAGAAGCAATACTCGATATTTTCGGAAAAACGTCGATGTCCGGAATATTTTCGTGAAATTTATCCATATTTTCGGAAAAATTGGCGCATTCTGGTCAAAAAAGGGGGCATCGCCTGAGATCCACCTAAATACAGACGAACAATCAACGTTAGTTTTTTTCACGATATATACCAGTTGATGATCCGAATTTCAAATTATTGTTACACGTTAGATACTCCATTTTTCAAAGTCTGTGACTTTCCAACGAAGCTCCACAAAACTCGATGTTGCACAGTCTGACGAACATTTGACTGTTGGAGACGAACGTCCGGCTTCAGTTTCAAGATAAACCAAGTTACAGGCGAAAAGAAAATGTATAGTTTACCCGAAAAATATGAATGTGTCAGTCTGCGTTGTTTATCTGCAATCAAACAATAAATATCGGTCCTGAATATTTTCGGAGAGGTCCGACAATATTTTCGGAGAATCAAATGATACCGTCACCTAATAATTAGCCTACGGTGACCAATTATAACCAACTCGTAATAGAGTGGGTTGGAGCTTATATTTCTCTCCCACAGAAAGAAACACAAACAAAAATTCAGTAGAATGGAGTGAAATTTCATGAAGATCTATAATTTTTGTTTTGGTGGTATTATAAACTTGACGACATTTACATCGTTGAAAAAAGTATAAAACGTTTTTAAGCCTTCGAATTTCCATCAAATCAATTTAAGTATTTGTTGCACATAGCTCGTTCCGATAATTTTTTGAACATTTGTCAGAATTGATCAGATTTAGTTTCCATACCATAAACATCAGGGAGCAGTCATTGTTTTCATTCACAATGTGACTGAAGTGTGTGTTTAGTAATACATTAGAAGTAATCGCATCCTGCCTTCGCGACTTCGCATCCTGACTTCGCGCTTCGCATCGTGGCTTCGCACTTCGCATCCTGCCTTCGCATCCTGACTTCGCGCTTCGCATCCTGCCTTCGTTCTTCGCATCCTGGCTTCGCCACTTCGCGTCCTGCCTTCGCGACTTCGGATCCTGCCTTCGTGTGTCGGTCCAGATTCATAACACAATACAGCGATGTCCCTTCTCGGCCATCATATATAACAATGGCCGCTTCGCCGTCTTTTTGACAGTCGGATATTTCTCTGTGGATGAATTACTATTAAAAACAATCTGTTTCATGATCTGAATATATATTCTACATTTATCACAAGTAATGAACTGAATATTGTCAAAATAATGAAATGCAAATACCCACGCTATTGGTTACACAGATAAAAAATCTGGACCACCCTCTGTCTCTGCGCTTCTGGGAATCCAAACTTGAAAAGATTGCATGGTTGGAACCAATGAACAAATGATATGGAAGGATGATTTAGTTTTAAGCGAGGATTACTAAAGTGCAGTAAAACTGGTCGTTGATTAGTCACACTAGGCAAAGCAAATGTAGTCTTCGTGACAATGGTTGGTGAATCGACAACAAATTCAAATTTTGATGAATAAACATTTCTGGCGAATTTGATGGATTACGTGAATATTTCTCGTATATTCGCGAATCAACAGAGGATATCTTAGTCGGTTGATCTTTGTTCCACAATCTACCTGCATTGGAAATCTTGTATGTAGGTAAAATAAATCTGTGGCTATTAAGCACACTACAAGATTTTCAATGTTAATATGGACAAATATGAATTCTAATCGACCGCACGTTTCTCCTTAACAAGTATACACTCTCAGAAATATCCATGTAAAAGTCCTGAACTGATCAGGTTGTATATATATCCACAACTCAACTTCAGGGATTTTGGCTGAAATTCAGGGCTGATTACCTGAATTTCAGGAAAAAGATCCCTGAATGAGAGGATTTTCGCTGAAATTCAGGCAAATTTATTACCCTGATTAGTAAGTTCCCGACCCTATTCAGGTACGTAAAATCCCCTAAAATTCAGGTAATTTAGCTCTAATTCATGGTTGATATACCTGAATTTCAGGAAATTATTCCTGGATTTCGAGTAAAATCACTGAAATTGAGTTGTGGATGTGCAACCTGATCTATTCAGGATTATTCCCTGGATATTTCTGAGAGTGTAGAACAATGGTTGTCTTTTCGAGTTGAACAAATTTCCCCGGACTTCTTGTTGTCTCGTGGCAACTCCTCCTACACTTTTGATACCGTCAACACAATACTTGGTGGATATTATCGGCATAGTCTAGATTTGCTTTGACAAGAAATACGGACGGATCTGCAATACTTTGAACTGTAAAAGGTAATAACTCTGTAAGGAAAACTCCTCCGTCAACGGGAAGAGCACATGCACATCTCTGGACTGTGCTGATAATATCCACTAAGTAGTAGGTGAACCATATCAAATGTGTAGGCGAAGTTGCGTTGACAAGATGATACTTTAATCTGCAGTATTTTGAATTGTGAAGGGCAATAACTCAGTAAGGAAATATCCTCCGCCAATGATAGGAGCACATGAGCATCTTTTGATTTAGGGGGGGCCCGAATATCTTTGGGCCCCCCACACTTTTCCGCACTTCTAAGTGACCATGACCCCACATAGAACTTACAGATAGATGCCAGAACGTGTAGTGGTGTGTTATAGGCCTGTTTTGTTTGTGTTAAACCAGAAATTCAAATGGAATCGGGCATATTCTTCAATATCGATGTGTGTTTATTCGAAACAAATGTGAAAATAGAACCATCAATCTATATACATTGTGTTCAAATTTATTTCCGGTAAAACGCATCTCCAGAAACCTGAGACCCCAGAGCTTTCGCGGCCTAGGCCTGCGTCCCTTCGACCCTCACCTGTCAGGCTGCGAAGATCACTTATTTTAGCTCTGTGTAAATGAATCCGTAGATACTTCATGTAGCAGGCTATTGTCTGAGTCTTTGTGCAGCTGAAAAGGCTCAAGTCTAGATACATTGTTGTCCCCAGACTTGGCTATTGTATGCCTTGTCTGATGATTCTTACATGGATTATGAACCAATGAATCGGGATCAGATTGGTTCTAATGTTCCATGATGTAAAGGTCATCGTTTTTTAGGTGTGTTTTTTTTATGTGTTAAATATAACTATCTAATAGTCCAATGGATTCAGGCATGAAGTATGATTTTTTCAATGTCGATGTGTGCTTTAAATGCGAAACAAACGTGAAAATAGAACCATAAATCTGCATACGTTATGTTCGAATTTATTTCCGGGAAAACGCTTAGAACGCATCTCCGGAGATCTGGGACTTCGGAGCTTCCGGGGCCTAGGCGGCCCCTGGATCCTCGGCGGCCCCTGGATCCTCGCCTGTTTGGCTATGAGGATTTCCTTGTTTTATCTTTGTGTGAATGAATCGTATCGGTAGGCATATTGGTTTCCCTTCCAAGAACTAAAAGTCATCGTTTTGTAGGCTATATTTTAAATATAATTAGAAAGTCAAATGGATGCAGGCATGAGGTCCGAGGTTTTCAATATCGATGCGTGCTTATAATTGCGAAAAAAAAATCGTGAAAATAGAAACATAAATCTGCATACGTTATGTTCGAATTTATTTCCGGGAAAACGCTTAGAACGCATCTCCGGAGATCTGGGACTTCGGAGCTTCCGGGGCCTAGGCGGCCCCTGGACCCTCGCCTGTTTGGCTGTGAGGATTTCCTTGTTTTATCTTTGTGTGAATGGATCGTATCGGTAGGCATATTGGTTTCCCTTCCAAGAACTAAAAGTCATCGTTTTGTATGTTTTAAAGAAAATTAGAAAGTCAAATGGATGCAAGCATGAGGTGCGAGGTTTTCAATATCGATGCGTGCTTATAATTGCGAAAAAATCGTGAAAATAGAACCATAAATCTGCATGCAGTATGATCAGTTTTATCGCCGGGAAAACGCTCAGAACGCATCTCCGGCGATCTAGGACCCCGGAGCTTCCGGGACCTAGGCGGCCCCTGGACCCTCGCCTGTTGGGCTGTGATAGTCGACCCGACTTTCAATTACGTTCCGACGCCACTGTTACACATTTGATATGGTTCACCTACTACTTAGTGGATATTATCACAGTCCAGAGATGTGCATATGCTCTTCCCGTTGACGGAGGAGTTTTCCTTACGGAGTTATTACCCTTTACAGTTCAAAGTATTGCAGATCCCAATCTTAATAAATTAATATCCTATATATCAATGCTCCCCAATCGTACATGTCGCTACAAACGACATATCCAAATGGGGAGCAGATAGGATTTAATTTTAATTAGATTGTGCAGATCCGTCCGTATTTCTTGTCAAAGCACTTTTGATACGGTCAACACGATACTTGGTGGATATTATCGGCATAGTCTGAAGATGCGCGTGTGCTCTTCCCATTCACAAAGGATATTTCCTTACTGGGTTATTGCCCTTTACATTTCAAAATACTGTAGATTAAATTATATCATCTTGTCAACGGAACTTCTACACATTTGATATAGTTCACCTAATACTATGGATATTATCGGTCAGTCCGGAGCAACCTAGGTAAACCAAGATGGTAAATCAGGGGAATACCATCTAGACGTAACGCTATGAAAACTTCGTGCGAAATGTTCGCCGATATTCTACGAGATATACCATAATAAGCTAATCACGACCATTTCTACCTTTTCTCTCTGACAATGATTGACGTTTACTTCACGGAGTCTAACATCTTCGCACGGCACAATCTTTTGATATTTTCTACCTCTAACAAAGCCAGACTTTTCGGCGGGAGTAAACTCTTTGATCTTTACGGTTTTCTACGCACACGGTCTGGAAATGATGCCATATTTGGATACTGTTTCAGGATAATGTTTATACATTAGACCACGTGCTACCGTGTGTAATTACTGTAGGCGTGATTTTGAAATTGTTTCAACAAGCTATCCACCTGATTGGCTAACAATAGTAGTTTCAAATTCACACGGGATTTACATAGGGCTGAATTCAGATATAATATTTCGTGATATTATATCGAAGTTTACTGACATCGAGTCCGGAGATGCGCATGTGCTCTTCCCGTTGACGGAAGAGTTTTCCTTACAGAATTATTGCCCTTTACAGTTCAAAGTGTTGTAGATCCGTCTGTCCGTATTTCTTGTCAACGCAACTCATACTACACTTTTGATACGGTTCATACGATACTATAGCCTGCCCATTTTAATTAGTCGTCTACTTTGGAGCGTGTCAAAAATCAGTAGCTAACTCTGAATAAATTTTCTTTTCAGCATCGTGTAGAACAAACTGAACTCTACAAAATGACCACCAGTAATCCTTGATATCGATAATATATAACGCTTGAAATAACTTTGTAATTCTCTCCATATAAAACTCCAGTACGGTTGTTTCATGTACCGGGCCTCAATTACATAGGTAGACGTCAAAATATATTCGTGTTTACTAGCACAAAGGTCAACAATGCCGTGTACGGTCATAGAGGTGTGTGCGGTTTATCATTCGGTAATTTCACTGGGCATGGGATATAAGCGACACTCCAACCGACCATCTGTTATTACCTTATACGGTATTGATGGCCTTTGTGCCAGTGATCATGAATACATTATGAAGTCTCCCTATGTAATTGAGACCGGTATGAAACAACCGTACTGGAGTTTTATATGGAGAGAATTACAAAGTTATTTCAAGCGTGATATATTGTCGATATCACGAAGAAATGGTAGTCATTTTGTAGCGTTCAGTTTGTTCTACACGCTGCAAAAAAGAAAATTTATGCAGAGTTACTTATTGATTTTTGATTAGCTCCAAAGCAGACGACTAATTAAAATGGACAGGCTTTAGAATATATATAGGGGTGAAAAATACTTACATTAATACGAGGCGCGCTATGTGATACTGTCCTGCGTTCTTTTCGAAATTTTTTCTTTTTCTTTTTTTTCCTTATCTAGAAAATTATCGGTAAAACACCCAGAAGTAGACTTCAGAATGCGACATTTTCATTTGATTCCCCGACAATATTGTTAGACCTGTCCGAAAATATTCAGGGCCGATATTTATTGCTCGACTGCTGATAAACAACGCAGACGGACACATTGATGTTTTCTGATTAGGGTATTACCAGAAGTGGATGAAAACTGTGTTTTCATCCACTTCTGGTATTACCTATTCATTTTCTCTTCGCTTGCAACTTGGTTTATCTCGAAACTGAAGCCGTACGTTCGTGAACGACCGTTAACCTTGTCTCCAACCATCAAATGTTCGTCAGACTATGCAACACCGAGTTTCGTGGAGCTTCGTTGGAAAGTCACAGGCTTTGAAACATGGAATATCTACGTGTATCAATACTTTGAAGTTCGGATCACCAACTGTACCGGTATATATCGTGAACAATCTGATTAAAACTCAGATTTAATAACCACTCCTCTATAGGACATGTCGCTACTTAAGATCTTAAATCTGTCGTGCATGTCAGACTGGCGAACAATCACAGTCCAACTTCAACGGGCGAATAGGTGCCTATCCGAGCAAATAATAATCTTCGGTGATTGCTCATGGAAAGCAAGAACTTTGTCAGCCGCCTGGGTTGGATTTTTCTGCGCCTCGTTCACTACAGAAATAATCGGATATGCACCTATCCGCTCGTTGAAGTTGGACTGTCGCCAGTCTGACATGCGCGACAGATTTAAGATACAGACTGTCCCAGATCTTAATTAGCGACATGTCCGATAGAGGAGCGGTTATTAAGTCTTGAGTTTTAATCAGATTGTATCGTGAAAGACTAACGTTGGTTGTTCGTCTGCATTTGGGTGGATCTCAGCCGATGCCCCCTTTATTTGGCCAGAATTCGTCATTTTCTCCGAAAACATGAATAAATTTCACGGAAATATTCGGGACGGCGTATTCGACTGAAATTTTTTGAATTCGACTGAAAACACGGAAACTCGGTAGGTTATTTGTTGATAGCTCGCTTAATACTTGTTCGATTCTGACAATCTAAACTTTCCGGAGTAGCTGAAGAGATTCTCTTTTCAAAAATATATAGTTTGATGACAATCAAAAATGTCTTGATTTTCAATCGGGGTTTTTCAGCGAACCCTTTTACGGAAAACGGTAGAAGGTACATGCATACATTTTATATCATTTTATTCGT
>JAVTVY010002822.1:0-34908 GCA_036873755.1 Hanleya hanleyi | reverse complement strand
CATTTTCATCTGACGACGATACAGCTCACCAATCCCCAGTGTACGAGTTGTCACAGCGAAACAGCTCACCAATTACCAATATACGAGTTGTCAGAGCATTTCCATCATTGCTCTCTAGATTTGTATCTAATACCGCTTATGCCGGTGCTAGGGACCGTGTGTTCATATCATCCAAGTTGCCACATAAACAGGTACAATAAAAGCGTACCGGAGATACAACACATATCACGAATCGTTAGATTCCTGGCATGTGTTTTAGAATAGGTTAATCGGGAGACTATACTGTGAAGTCATGTGGCTCTGTCAGTATGTCGGCACCTCTTCCCACTTCCCTTATATGTGTTGTAACTTTTACCTGTATATGGCGAGATTCAATACAATACAATATTTATTTATCCTCAGAATTACAAACGTAAAACACTAGCTCGCAAGAGCTAATATATCTGAGCTAATTAAATAACATAAATAACACAAATACAACAAATAAAATAATAGGCATATTAAAACAGACTGAGATTTAGAGGCATGAACCAGTTAAATATTGATATATAAGATGCAATAAATTCGGATTAAAATATCGCAACGGAAAGCACGCGTCATGACTTAAAGCCTTATATCACAGATGCATAGAATTTAAAAGGAATGTGAAGTTTAAAAGTCACTAAATCATTCAGAAATAAATACAGACGTGGAATTAAAATCAAAATATCAATTCATAAGTTACAAAAATTACAATTACATTTAAAACCGGTCCATGACTTAACTAGTCTCCTAAAAACTTTAATATCGGTAGTTTGTCTTAAAACGTTTGGTAAATCATTCCAAATTTTGGTCCCGATGTGGGAAAAAGAATGGAGACCAGCATTAACGGTTCTCCTATGTTGACTAGTTATCGTGTTTCTCCTTCTGAGATTGTAGCCACAGTCCTTTGCAATAAACATGTCATTCATATACGATGGGTTGTTTTTGTTGAAAGATTTGAAAACCTCTATTGCTTTTGTTCGAGTAATCGAGATAACTCAAGACTGGGTAACTTAGCTCTCTTAAGGAGAGATTCATAGGAGGAATTAAAATCATTAAAAACAAATTTAAGAGTTCTGTATTGTACCTTTTCAAGTTTCTGGGTGTTTGTGGAGCCACAGGAGTGCCACACAGCAGGAGAGTAGTTAAAATTGGATAAGACAAAGGATTTATAAATTAAGAGTCTCGATTGTTGGTCCAAGTTGTGGGCGATTCTTTTTGGTACATTCAGTTGTTTGCTGGCACTTTTGATAATGTTAGCTACGTGTTCACTAAAATTAAGTTTGTTATCCAGCTGAACGCCCAGCAGCTTCGCATTGGGCTTGCTCGTGACAGTGTTACCGTCAATGTCAAGGGTAGTCTCCCCTCTTTCATTTGCAATCATGACTTGGAATTTCGATGGGTTGGCCTGCATCTGGTTTTCGTCGCACCATGCAATAATGTTTGAGCTTTCCTGTTTAATTTTGTTTAAAACATCACTATTGCTCTTTCCTCGAACAAGAACGGAATTGTCATCGGCATAGTTAAAAAGTTTTCCTTGTTTGATCCAATAAAATATATCGTTAATGAAGATGTTAAAAATTGCAGGTCCTAAAATAGATCCTTGGGGCACGCCTTTTTGTATAGTGTCCCAGGTACTGTGAATGGATGATACTTTCACACACTGCTTCCTGTTTGAGAGGTAGTCTGCTAATAGTTCCACTGCATTCTCGGACAGTCCGTAGGCCTTCAGTTTTGCTATTATCAGAGAATGTAGAAGGCCGTCAAAGGCTTTTGATAGGTCAACGAGTAGTAGACCGACTGATTGGTGCTCTTCCAAGGCACCACGCCATGTCTCACAGAGACCGAGAAGAACATGCTGACAGCTGAATCCAGTGCGGAAGGCGGAGAGCAAGGTGTTAAAAATAAAATCGGTCAAAGCTTGAAGCTGGTTGTTTAAAAGTTTTTCTAGAACTTTCGATGAACTGGTCAAAATGCTGACTGGTCGATAGTTCTTTTTCTCCAGAGTGTCATCTTTCTTAAATATCGGAGATACTACAGCTTCTTTTGCTGTAGAAGAGAAGGCACTGCTATACACACACTATTTAAAAGTCTTGCAGAACGACGGTGCTAAGATATCGCTCGCCAGTTTCGGAATTTTTGCTGGTATGTTGTCATTTCCTGTTGCCTTTCTTGGGTTTAGGTTATGTAGAACATCCTTAACTTCTGTAATAGTAGTGTTTTTAAAAGTAAAGGAGTCGCCTGGTTGTTGGAGGTTATTGTTGATATCAGAAACACTGAGATTATCCTGATGGTGGTATGTAGTACAGGCATCAGTGTATTATGCCCATATGCTGTAGAAGTCTTTGGCTTTCGGAAGATTTAAATTCTGCCCAATGCTGTCTGCAATGGATATACAGAAGTTGTTCATTGTTTCAGCTACTTCCAGAGAATTAGTTTTAAGGGCATCTCCATCTCTGATCATGAGAGTTGCACCAGCTTTAGAATTCGCGGATATAATAGGTTTGATGGTGTTCCAAAAATTTTTATTCTTGGATCCGCCACCACATCTTTCCTTGAAGCAGTTCTTAACGGACTGTCGAAGGAGTTTTGTAGTTTGATTTCTCTGAGACTTGTATTTCTGCCATAAGCTGTCACACTTTGGGTTTTTCCTGAGTTTGTTACGTAAGCGGGCTTTATTTTGAATGGCTTTCCGCAGAGATGCATTCATATAGGGCGGTTCCTTAGCACGAACAGTCTTGTGTTTAATAGAGGCATGATTGTGTAAGACATCTTTAATAAGGATTTCTTGTGCCCATAGTGAGTCACTGGGATCGTCAAAGACATCACATATATCGATTGGCACGGTCGACATATCAGCCGTGAAATTGCTCTCATCAAAATATTTAAAAGATCTGTAAGTAATCACGCGGGATCGAAGGCGAGGAAGTTTCGCCTTGAAAGCAGATATAATCAGTGAATGTCCATCACTTGATCCGATGTCTATTACTTCACTTGTGGTGAATTTATTTGGTACTGTTGTTAGAGCCACATCTATAAGGGATGGACCAGCTGAAGATATGTATGTAGGGGAGGTAATCATTCTGCTGGTGGACGTTTCGTCCCCGAGGCCCGCCCCCTGTACAGACCTTTTGGTCTTTGATATATGTTGGCATTTGCGGGAAGTTGATGCTGGGTCGACATCGGGCCTTACAGACCAGTTTTTTTGTGTTAAATGCCGTCATTTTCATCTGAGGACGATACAGCTCACCAATCCCCAGTGTACGAGTCGTCACAGCGAAACAGCTCACCAATTACCAATATACGAGTTGTCAGAGCATTTCCATCATAGCTCTCTAGATTTGTATCTAATACCTCTTATGCCGGTGCTTGGGGCCGTGTGGTCATATCATCCAAGTTGCCACATGAACAGGTACAATAAAAGCGTACCTGAGATACAACACATATCACGAATCGTTAGATTCTTGGTATGTGCTTTAGAACAGGTTTACCAGAAGACTATTCTGTGAAGTCATGTGACGCAGTCAGTATGTCGGCACCTCTTCCCACTTCCCTTATATGTGTTGTAATTTTTACCTGTATATGGCGAGATTCTGCTGGTGGAAGTTTCGTCCCCGAGGCCCGCCCCCTGTACAGACCTTTTGGTCTTTGATATATGTTGGCATTTGTGGGAAGTTGATGCTGGGCCGAAATCGGGCCTTACAGACTAGTCTTTTGTGTTAAATGCTGTCATTTTCATCTGACGACGATACAGCTCACCAATCCCCAGTGTACGAGTTGTCACAGCGAAACAGCTCACCAATTACCGATATACGAGTTGTCAGAGCATTTCCATCATAGCTATCTAGATTTGTATCTAATACCTCTTATGCCGGTGCTAGGGGCCGTGTGGTAATATCATAAAAGTTGCCACATGAACAGGTACAATAAAAGCGTACCTGAGATACGACACATATTACGAATCGTTAGATTCTTGATATGTGCTTTAGAACAGGTTTACCGGAAGACTATACTGTGAGGTCATGTGGCTCTGTCAGTATGTCGGCACCTCTTCCCACTTCCCTCATATGTGCTGTAATTTTTACCTGTATATGGCGAGATTCTGCTGGTGGAAGTTTCGTCCCCGAGGCCCGCTCGATGTACAGACCTTTTGGTCTTTGATATATGTCGGTATTTGTTGGAAGTTGATGCTGGGTCGATATCGGGCCTTACAGACTAGATTTTTGTGTTAAATGTCGTCATTTTAATCTGACGACGATATAACTCACCAATTACCAATAAACCAGTTGTCAGAGCAATTCCATCATAGCTCTCTAGATTTGTATCTAATACCGCTTATGCCGGTGCTAGGGGCCGTGTGTTCCTATCATCCAAGTTGCCACATGAACAGGTACAACAAAAGCGTACCTGAGATACAACACATACCACGAATCGTTAGATTCTTGTTATGTGCTTTAGAATAGGTTAACCGGAAGACTATACTGTGAGGTCATGTGGCTCTGTCAGTATGTCGGCACCTCTTCCCACTTCCCTTTATGTGTTGTAATTTTTACCTGTATATGACGATATTCTGCTGGTGGACGTTTCGTCCAATAGGCCCGCCCGCTGTACAGACCTTTTGGTCTATGATATATGTTGGCATTTGTGGGACGTTGATGCTGGATCGACATCGGGCCTTACAGACTAGTTTTTTGTGTTAAATGTCGTCATTTTCATCTGACCACGATACAGCTCACTAATACCCAGTGTACGAGTTGTCACAGCGAAACAGCTCACCAATTACTAATATACGAGTTGTCAGAGCATTTCCATCATAACTCTCTAGATTAGTATCTGATATCGCTTATGCCGGTGCTAGGGGCGTGTGGTCATATCATCCAAGTTGCCACATAAACAGGTACAATAAAAGTGTACCTGAGATACAACACATACTATCACGAATCGTTAGATTCTTGTTATGTGCTTTAGAATAGGTTTACCGGAAGACTATACTGTGAAGTCATATGGCTCTGTCAGTATGTCGGCACCCCTTCTCACTTCCCTTATATGTGTTGTAATGTCATTCCTGTGTCCGTGTTCATGCATTTCCACATTACGTAGAGAATGAGCATCATTGATATTTACACATTATATGTATATTTTTGTCCATAAATAAATGATACAATGGGTGAATATAGTACAGAGAGGGAGTACCCCCCGTTGTATTTTTTGCATATACACAATAAATTGTATCTTCAGATTAATAAACAAAAAAACACAGGTGGATATATTTTTTTACTCACAAGTTAGTTGGTCTTTATATCATTGGTGCCGATTGTACCATTGAACTATAACAAATGATGATGGCGTATGTTCTTATCTGGAGTGGGAGTATATACCAATTTCTGTTTCATGTCATTAGTTTTCAAGATGATTAATCGAGGCGTTACCAGAATGAAAATAACACTCGTAATGTGCCTGGTAATTTCAGCTACCAATTAAGACTAATCAGTCGATATGGAAGTAAGCAGACAGGCGGATATCGAATAAAATAAATCGATGGAAACCGAAGAGTTACCAGATATTTAACAAGTGTGGCGTTATGGGTAACATCAGGAGACCGAAAACATCATTGAAATAGATTGCTTTGAGTGGAAGTCTTGGTAGGATACCAAACTTCCTCTATATTATCGGTCTTCTCAGCTGTAGGGTTTGTTTCCATTTTGAATAAATATCCATAGCAGTTCAGCCTGTTGCTTGTTGCTTGATTTTAACAGCAGATCAGCATCCAATTGTTATTCAATTCAACTGTATTGTATTATACAAAAAAATTACATGTCCATTAAGAATTGGATACAATTACAACACATATAAGGGAAGTGGGAAGAGGTGCCGACATACTGACAGAGCCACATGACTTCACAGTATAGTCTTCCGGTTAACCTATTCTAAAGCACATACCAAGAATCTAATGATTCGTGATATGTGTTGTATCTCAGGTACGCTTTTATTGTACCTGTTCATGTGGCAACATGAATGATATGACCACACGGCCCCTAGCACCGGCATAAGCGGTATTAGATACAAATCTAGAGCTATGATGGAAATGCTCAGACAACTCGTATATTGGTAATTGGTGAGCTGTTTCGCTGTGACAACTCGTACACTGGGGATTGGTGAGCTGTATCGTCGTCAGATGAAAATGACGGCATTTAACACAAAAGACTATTCTGTAAGGCCCGATGTCGACTCAGCATCAACTTCCCACAAATGCCAACATATATCAAAAACCAAAAGGTCTGTACAGGGGGCGGGCCTCGGGGACGAAAAGTCCACCAGCAGAATCTCGCCATATACAGGTAAATCACTCGAACAACTGGCAAGATATAAACATGACCAGGCAGATAAAATCGAGAGAGTAGTGATAATAGCTTGTGACTGTGAAGAGCTTGATACAGATATATACGAAACCCGGTCCAACATGGCTAGCTCCTATAACCTGCATAAAAAGCACAACATTAAATGCCTTATCCTATCTATAAGTACAGCATCACGGAACAATGGGCCATATATATACCCCACAAAGTAAAACATTTTCTCAGAAATACCATTAGTTGCTGCAAAATTTGTACTCATTGGAACACCTATTTCCCGATATTTTCCCATATTAACTAAGTTAACGCTTCATTGAATTTATAGCATGGTTGTTAAACAACTTATTACATCTTGTAGCTGTCCTGGCCAGACTTTCACACACGCGCTGCCATTTGCCTTTTTATTTTAAAAACTATAAACCTTATCTGTATACATACACATGTTAATAACAAACTTAATTCCCCCAGGATTACAAACCTGTGAACACATTGAAGTTATCGCATATATCATTAGCCTTCAATTCAAAATGTTTATTTCTTGAGAAGTTTGACGTTCAATTGGGGAATTTGCCGAGTAGAGCACACCTTTAACAAACTAAGTCCATAATTTTTCGATTTTCCGCGTAGAAATTTTTCTGTGAATTATTTTAACTGTTTTATTTTTAATTGAACAAAACTTGATAAAGTGCAATGGTCGTACTTTTGCAACCATAACATTATTTGGAAAGCTGAACACCGCTACTGTTTCATCTAGTTCAGAATAACCATGTCACATGTCGGATGAAGGGTGAAACATGCACTACTTTCCAGCAAGAGGAGCGGTCAACAGTTTCCAATGATGCCGGGAAGACATTGTGATGTTCCAAATATATCAAATCTGTATCGCTGATCAGAATTCTTAATCCATATGATTTTCGTTGTAAAGTCGTTATCTAGAGAATGATGTATCTCGGTCATGCTCTGATTGTAACTGTCCATAAGAACACAACGGGAATGTTGAAATACATGAGTTCATACGGCCCCTAGCCTCGGATTAGGCGGAATTAGTATAGACACAAATTACGAAACACAACGTCAAGATCTTCCAAGCTACGCTCGTATTTCGATATTAGCATGCGATATGTATCGCCAAGGGATATGTGATGTTTACATACGAAAACGTCTCCTGTTTTTGGCGGTAATGTTTTTGGAACATCGTGATTACAACACATATAAGGGAAGTGGGAAGAGGTGCCGACATACTGACTGCGTCACATGACTTCACAGAATAGTCCTCTGGTTAACCTATTCTAAAGCACATACCAAGAATCTAACAATTCGTGATATGTGTTGTATCTCAGGTACGCTTTTATTGTACCTGTTCATGTGGCAACTTGGATGATATGACCACACGGCCCCTAGCACCGGCATAAGCGGTATTAGATACAAATCTAGAGAGCTATGATGGAAATGCTCTGACAACTCGTATACTGATAATTGGTGAGCTGTTTCGCTGTGACAACTCGTACATTGAGATTGGTGAGCTGTATCGTCGTCAGATGTAAATGACGGCATTTAACACAAAAGACTAGTCTGTAAGGCCCGATGTCGACCCAGCATCAACTTCCCACAAGTGCCAACATATATCAAAGACCAAAAGGTCTGTACAGGGGGCGGGCCTCGGGGACGAAACGTCCACCAGCAGAATCTCGCCATATACAGGAACAAATTACAACACATATAAGGGAAGTGGGAAGAGGTGCCGACATACTGACTGCCGGCATCATTGAAAACTGTTGACCGCTTCTCTCTTGCAGGAAACTAGCTTACAATGTATGTTAATGTATACTAGGATTGTCTTTTTCAGTCTGGTGCTGATGCTGTTATATGGAATATGGAATATGTCTTTGGATTATGGACGCGTATATTCTTTAATGGTCGACGGCTGAATTATGAATGACGGACCAGACGCTTGTAATGGATCAGATTTGTTTTTCCATTCAAACATTACATGCCGAAATATTAGCCTAGAAGCAAATTGCGATCTTCCGTTTCGATCTTCAGCAATATTGATCAAAATGTGCTTCCTGGCTTATTTTGGTATTTTTGAAGCATTAAAAGAGAAGATTTTCAATTGTAACAAAAACAGGACACCAGGAACCAAAACCATTCTTAGTTCTTTCACATAATAAAACTTCTCAAGACATTGTGAGAAAATATATATTTCGTACCATGAAAACCGTCCCTATAAGTGCCTAAAATCATTCCAAATGTAGTGGACATTTTGATAAACCATCAACCCATTTTTATACAACTGAACATCGCATTTTGTTCGTGGCTAACATCAGCACGTATACTTTAAGGGATATGTCATTTGGCAAGTTTTGGATCGAAAAATAAATCGGCTTCATTATCTTCAGACACAAGGGAGATTTTCGAATGAAAACGTCACATGTTCCATGAGAATCCTTGAGTGCAAGCACATGGTGGTATAGCCCTGTTTTATAAGTTTCTACATAATGCTTTTTGACGTTGATTAAATCGTTATATTTCACGCGGGTTCTACAAAATGCTTCTTGACGATATGCGTATACGTCTTATGCACGTCCCACTGAAATATTACGGTCAGGAAAGGGATATTTGGCGGTATCGATATTGTAATCATGAAGGCCCGCTTCATTATTATAGAGATATAGGTCGAAATATGATATGCCGTAAGGGCTATATGCAGTTTTCTTCAAACCCAGTGAAGATGGATATCTATCCATCAATGTGTCATTTATATAGGGATTATCCACAGCGAGAAGATCGTTTGGTGAAGAAGAAGGGCTTCGAAATGATCTGGTTTTGAAAGCGTCTGCATACAATCGTATTCATAAGAGAACACAAATAGGTCAGAGGAAAGGGGTGTTCAATTAGTACCCATTGGAATACCTATATACTGTTGATATATTGTACTGCCAAATTTCACAAAGATATTATTAATGAGAAGCTCAAGCAACTCTATAAACAAAGAAACGTCCCATGAATGATATGGATGATAGCTGTGGTAATTATCCCTGTATGGAAAGATCAATTTGGGACCAAATGTCTGAATAGTAAAACAGTAAAATATACTGAAATATTAATATGACCACTATGTTCATCATTGTTGAGGGGTCTGCCATTGTCGTGCACTATTGTATGTAATAGAGTTGAAAAATGCTTTATGGCTTCTGGCATCAATATAAGTTCTGATGAGGGATTGTAGTAGGGTCGAGAAATGTCAGGTGGATGCATATCTTAACGGAATTTGTCCTTTCGCATCAACTTCTTCCTTAAGAAATTTTGAGTTTTTCAATATCCACATGCATTCAAAGCCCGAGTCTTTAGAAATATTTGCACAATACCTTTCCCAAACTGTTTTTACTTCCTGAAGGGCCTTCGTCAACATCAGGGTTGATGCGTCATTTATATATCGACTTTCCACAGCGAGAAAATCATCAACATAACGTTTGGTGAAAGCGTCTGTTTGAAGTCATATTAACAAGAAAACAAACAAAGGTCAGCCATATGGGATGTAAAATTAGTATCAAATGGAATTACTATATGATTTCGATGAATGAAATTCAATGATGCCGGGAAGACAACACGATGTTCCAAAAATATCAAGTCTGTATTCTTAATCCATATGATTTTCGTTGTAA
This sequence comes from Hanleya hanleyi, assembly GCA_036873755.1. Taxonomy (NCBI): domain Eukaryota; kingdom Metazoa; phylum Mollusca; class Polyplacophora; order Lepidopleurida; family Hanleyidae; genus Hanleya; species Hanleya hanleyi. The sequence continues at coordinate 24,869 of JAVTVY010002822.1, read as the reverse complement.
AGTAGTTATCTAGTTATCTTCATATGAACACCATGGGAATCTTTCATTACATGAGCTCATACGGCCCTTAGCCCCTGATTTGGCGCAATTAAACACAGGTAACTAAACGTAACGCCACGCTCGTATTTTGCTATTAGCGAGCGATATGTATCGTCAATTTCGATCAATCATAAAGCAATTTAAAGAATGATTTAGGACTATGACTTCTGGCATTAATATAAATACCGATACTATCAGTGAACTAAGACGGTCATTCAGGTTCAAGGTTCTGTATTTGCTGATCACAGCGCCCGTCATCGAGCAGATATACAATCAAGCGGAGATAATTAAGTATATGTACATACAGAATAACCTAGTTGATTAGAAATAATTTGATTTACAGAAAAATAACAGTCATGTAGTTGTGATACCAGGAACAATAATGCCAGGAGCAACAATTTCCCTGACATTTTACAATAAATTATTATCTTACTGACTAATGGGTATTTCAGTATCTGTGTGTAACACTAAAAAAGTATATTAGTTATAAGTATTTGTCATTCCTGTACCAGTAACATATTTATCATGTTTAGATGGAGAACCGTCGATCATATTGCTATTGAACAAACTCACCTAAAGTTTTCACAATAATTGAATCCTCGCACGTTAAAAGGCAAATAAATTTCTTTGAAATATCGAGTTGAAAAAAGTTGCCATTCATGCTATCACATTTAAATAGAAATTTGTCCAGAAAATTATCATATTTATTACATTCCATTAAAAAAATGAAATTTATCTTCTACTTTACCAGCATTGCAAATAGTACATAAACACTTATCTAGTGATACTTTGGCATACCTACTTTCTCAATCTGAAGGTCATGGCTACTTGTTCGTAGCTTACATAAATCACTGCGATGATCTCGATTCAGAATAGATAATTAAGGTTCCAACACAACATTTAGCTTGAAGGTTCTATATGTTCTGAGTTTGTTACCATAAGCTACGTTGGGGTGGTCGGTAAACACTTGTTCATTCCACCAATTACAAAATACAGAAGAGAAACTTCTTGCAGCTTTGAAAACTAAGCTACCAAAAGATAAACTTTTTTCTGTTCATATGAGTTGCCTGCAGTCAAGAAAGACAACATATTTTTAATACCCGTTACCCCGGTCTTTTTTTTCTGGGTGTCCAATTTGAAAGAAAAATCAAAAGCTTTTTTAATAAGGTATCATCAGGCATTTCAACTAAGCGATGCCAGTATTTAAGCATTGAACAAATAACATTAAGTAGCATAGGACGTCGACCGAGTTCGAAAAAAATGTTTTTTACTCAATTTTGTGACAACGGATGATCCCCATATTTCTGAACAGTAGAGCAAAATAGGCTAAATAATATGATCAAATATATGTAAAAAAGTGGAGATTCCAGGATGGTTACAAGAAAAACATTTTCGAATTTTGAATAATGCCTCAGATGACTTGCCATTCAGTACGTCTTTGGCCAATTTCCACGTTCCAAATGGGTTAAACGTAACTCCTAAATATGTGTAGGACTGTATTGTTTGTATTTGGGCATCACCAAGATGTTATCCCAAGTGGATTATGCCTGTACGGTATATGTCATTTCGCAACAAGTTCTTCCGTAACACATTTTGAGTTTTCAGTATCTACAGACATTTAACTCCAGCGTTTTTAAGGAGAGTCGCGCAAGACCTTTTCCAAAATGCTTTTACCTCCTGATAGCCATCGTCACAGTGAAAGAAGCTTGTAGGCGCAGCTTTTAGAACTAGATATGAATCTAACCTTGTGTGGTGTTTTATGCATTTTGAGAGTACACGTTCGGTATATCGTTATGAGTGGTTGGAATACAAATACCTCTTTCCTTGAAAAACGTTTTGTGGTTGCTAAATAAATCTTCCAGAGTAACTGCAGTTTGGCAGAATGTAGATTTAGTCGATGGTGGTGTGGTTAAACTCAATTCCTTAACCAGTACCTGGTAATAGTAATATATTATTTGGAGCTCTGTCTGATGGAATCATGACGAATTTACTGTGGGAATTTGCTAGAACTTCTTGCGAATTGGGGGTTCTCAATACTTGTTTTTGCCTGGAGAAGGGGACTTCTGTCCATTATATGGCTGATTGTTTCATTTACCTTGCTCTTGGTGATTTCCAGCCTGTACGTGCAACTTTTTCTTGCTTTGGCCACTCAGTAACGTACTGTAATGTCGTTTTTAGAAATGTGCCTGAGTGTACCAGGAAACGAGAACGCTCTCAGTTCCCATTATCATGGACACTGATCAACGCAAGAGGTGGAAAAAATTGACGACATCTGGCGACTAAAAAGCAACCATATCACTCTACAGGAAAGCTTCCCTGGGGATCTCACATTCAAGTCCGAAATACGATGAATTCTCGGACGTAGCCTGAGTATCTCAGCCGCGCTTTTATTGTAGTTGTTCATGTGGAGACTATGAATCATCCACACGGCCCTTATCGCCGGCTTAAACGGAATTAGATACGCTAACTCGGGAGCTGTGATGACAGATCAGCTCAAACAACTCATCTGATGTTAATACATGTGCATCGTAGACGTCTGATGGAGTAAACGCATCAACATGGGGTAACCTGGTAAATGCAAGAATACTTAGAGAAACAAACCTGTAATTCCCGACGTCGTACGGCTTAAATTTTCCACCAAAACAAAAAACCTACATATATTTGTCGAGTGACGTGTGATATCATCCAAGTTGCCACATGAACAGGTACAATAAAAGCGTACCTGAGATACAACACATATCACGAATCGTTAGATTCTTGGTATGTGCTTTAGAATAGGTTAACCAGAAGACTATTCTGTGAAGTCATGTGACGCAGTCAGTATGTCGGCACCTCTTCCCACTTCCCTTATATGTGTTGTAATGTACAGAAGGCGGGCCTCGGGGACTAACAGTCCACCAGCAGAATCCTGTCATAGGCAGGTAATAAATTGTAGAGCTATGCAACAGGTGCATCGGCCCTAACTGGAATATGAAAGGTCACTCAATCAGGTGAAAATGTTGCCAATCATAATAAGATTGTGAAGTATAAAATTTCAGCAAATCAAACATATCTTCATTATTATACCTTGAAAAAAAATTCTTTTGAAATTAAGAATACAAAATCTTTAAGAAATTTTCAAGATTTTGGGGTATTTTTTTATTCTCGAACTGAGGGAAGACACGATAAGTTGCTAGTGGAGCTTTCCATTACGTATCGTTCGTGAGATATAGCATTTGACAATATCTATGAGAAATAAAGTATTACCATATTCCAACAGGACATATGCAACGAGTTTGGCAGACATATCCCCGCATGAATACGTCCATGTGCAAAAATTATCAAACATATGATCATTAACATCTTATCTGGATTTCATGGAATTCTTCGATAATCCAGGTGATATAGCTTCGATCATCAAGGTGGAATATCTTCGATAATTCAGGTGGAATATCTTCGATAATTCAGGTGGAATATCTTCGATAATCCAGGTTGAATATCTTCGATAATTCAGGTGGAATATCTTCGTTAATGCAGGTGGAATATCTTCGATCATCCAGGTGAAATATCTTCGATAATCCAGGTAGAATATCTTCGATAATCCAGGTGGAATATCTTCGATCATCCAGGTGAAATATCTTCGATAATCCAGATAGAATATCTTCGATAATCCAGGTGGAATATCGTCCATAATCCAGGTGGAATATCTTTTTCTAGCCCTGTTAAACCCAACGAGCATGTATTGATATATATAGCTTCTCACATCAACGATTGCTGGTGAAACGCAAATTTTGTTACAAGTAATATCTTGTCTTAAACACAATATATCAATATATATAACGAACGTATTGGAATTGATTAAAACATACTTGATTTGGGCAGGCAGATAGAATAACAATACTTTCATATGTTTTCCGTAATTAGTAGGATTTTAACTGATGCCCTGAAAATCTGACAACAGTTATGGCTGATCACAAATCTTGCAAAATTCTGATTTATCAGTTTAGTTTTGATATGAGAAGAATCCGGTCTAATTACTAACTTATTTTGCAGTTGACAGTTTGGAAAGATACGATATTACGTTGGCAGCAAATTCGAATACAGAAGGTTGTTAATCACTCTGCACACACACACTCTTTATACACTGAAAACTTCGACAGATGTCTATTATTTGTGATATATTAGGGGTTCATCGAGAAATCTGGACCCAGTAACACTAGCTTGTCCGAAATTGATGGATTCTATTGCGTGTTATAAAATTACAGTCCACGCTATCCACAGATTTTCTCGAAATCTAACAGGAAAATTATCCCTAATATATCATTCTCCTCTGTGAAGGAAATTACGTTGAATCATTTTCCCCTGTGATTCTCCCAAATCTCCTCAATCTCCCCACTATTATAGATGAAGGTAATAAATTCTGATTGCATTAAGGCCGGTTTTCGAGGTTTCTTAAGTTTTTCAAACAAGTAGATAATATTTTGAAGTGAATCTGTGGGAGAGAAATCTGCTACTCAGGAAGTAGCTTTGGTGTACTTTTCGTGTCCAAGGAGGATGCAGATAGTGCCTGCGTCCCAGATGAACACTCCACTTTTAGGGCATCCAAGAGTGAGCAATTATGGACGTTTTGCGAAATAGGTCAATTTTGCGGGAAAACTGTGAAAATCTTTCACCTGAATTGACCTTGTGAATATTATTCAAACAAACTCAATTCGCTGACCAAATTTCTGCCAATTTTGAGAACTTTTTGTGTGACAAAACGTTGTCTAGTTTAGGTACATTAACAGTGCCTTCGAGTAATGGTAAATACAGACATTTGTATTGTAGTGGTAGAAAGTCCCCGTTTCACGATAATGATTAAAATCAACAATGAGACATTATGGATTTTTACAGAATTGGTGTGATAAATGTGATTTTGGCATTTACTTCTAGGACTTGAATTTGAAATCCGCGACAGAATTTGAAATGAAAAGGTAAGATGAATTACCATTGAATTCAATTTCCATTTATCCTACGAGGCTGAAATTTTCTACAATTATCTGTAGTTATCATCTCTTCAAACCAGTCAAATTTTATTCAATTCTGTGAAAGTTGTGTGTGCAAGGACACGAAACGGCCATAATCGAAGACGGTCTTAATCACACGGCGAGCCGTACGGATCACATGTAAATCATGACCGTACAAACTCAAATGCGTTTGATAGTTCGAACATGTTACTGGGGCGATTATCAGGTGATGTGATGCTATCAAAACTTCTGCACTATCGAGTCGTTTTAGGAGCAATGGGTGGTTCTCGTTTGTTCGTTTTCGGATGATTTTGTAGGGACCATTTTGTATATGAGCTCATTTATACATTTCGTTGATGCGGTTATTCCAAGTTGGCTGCCAAATCTGTGAAAATTGATTCCAGGAAAGCAAATTAAATGCATAAAAATTTCTTTTATAAAACATTCCGAATCACTATAGTCATATTTGGCTGCAGTGACATTCGTTAAACTGACCTGTTTTACCCCTTAAAGAGGCTGTTTTTAAAGTCGAAAACGCACTCAGCGATTATTTTCTTGTATTAGAACAAACACAGTGTTCTGAGCTGTTTTTGTCAGCTGTGTGCGCCTCCCCTCCCCCCCCCCCAAAATGTTTGGAACAAATGTTCGTGAGATCAAACTTTTGATATTTCGAACATGTTTTGCCCCGGAACAAGTTTTTGTCATCTGTGTGTGGTGACTGCTAACATTTCTCGGAACATTTTCCAACTATTAGCCAATCAACTAGCCAGTCGCGCCCATGTGACAAAGAATTGAACCCGATCGAATGGAAAAAGGAAAATTAATTTACTCCCAACTTGAAAAATAAGCAAAGTAACTCTGATTACCTCTGTAAATCCAGTTTGATCTCGATATTTCAGTGAAATTATATGTTTCATCAGTAGGCCTATATTACAACAGTCCATTTGTAATTTTAACCTGTGTATGCCTGGATTCTGCTGGTGGACAAGTTGTCCCCGAGGCCGGGCCCCTGCACACCCAACACTCATAATGGATACAACAGAAAGAAAATATAGTAAGACAGACCCGAGAAACCTTAGTGCAGGTTTCTCGGCCGAGTCTCTAATAGTTTGAAATGCACTAAGACCTTTTTCAATCCAAATGACAGATATATTTCTGACCGCAAAGCAATGTCATGACATCAAGCGGGTTTGATATTTTTGGAGCATCGTGATGTCTTGCCGGCATCGTTGGGGGCTGTTGACCGCTTCTCTCTTGCAGGAGGCTGGCCTGTGTTTGTGTGTGCTGTGGTTGTCTTTTTGGGTTTGGTGCTAGTGCTGTTATGTGGAAAATGGAATGGGTCTTTGGATTATGGACGCGGATGTTCTCTGATGGACGACGGCTGGATTATGAATGACGGACTGGACGCTTGTAATTGTAACATTGCGCTTGATGATTGTTTAGCACCGAATTCTACATGTAATAATTTCAAGATTTCTATATGTGGACACCGTGGATGTCTCACGTGCCCACTCTTTAATACTTCAGCGTCATTTAGTTCCGCGTTAACTGGTAACTCATATTCTGTAAACTCGTATGTTGATCTAAGTTGTTCTACTACAAACTGTGTTTATTTAGTTTCCTGTAAGAAGTGTGGTCAACAGTATGTTGGCAAGACCACCCAAAGACTCCATCTTAGGGTGAATCGTCACAGAAAATCCGTTAGGAAAAAGCAATTGCTTATATAGGTAAGCATTTTTCTGGACCCGACCATGGCTGGGACAACTTTAGTATCCAGATCATACCGAGTGCTGTACTCTGGCTGGGCTGATCAGTGTCCAGAATAATAGGAACTGTGGACACTCTCGTGTTCTGGCACATGTAGGCACCGTCGTGATATGACTGAAACAATGGTGAAAACGACGTTAAATCCTACTCACTCACTCCAGATCATAGACGTCGTCTATCCATCTACCGAGGATTCCTTCCCCCGTTGGATTTGAGAGAAAAATCCGAGAGCGGGAACTATTCTGGATGCTAGAGCTTGGGTCAGTGTTTCCGTATGGTTTAAGTGATAATGTCAGTGGGTTCGGCAATGTTACAAACCGCCTTTCAAATATATCCAATATTACCCAGCTATTTAAACCCCATCAACGGAGACATTGCAGCCATGGTTGGAGAAAGTTTAATAGTGCGATGATTCACGATCATATCACTTTAAATTACTTAGTGGGTTTAACTAACACACCCAATAGTACACATAGCTTACGTACAGTTCTGTATGCGTTACCTCTGAGAACTTTAAATCATATAGCCAGAGATATACAACAATCTGTGTCTTCAGGAAATATAATACCACCCAAAATCACTAAAGTATGTGAAGATATAGCGTATTTTCGGTTGTATCGTCCAGTGAACATAATGAGTTTGAGTTTTGAGTTTTTTTATTTCACCAATCGTTTCAAATAATACATTGTATTTAAACAAATATATAACAAACTGTATAATAAAATGAAGATTGCACAAATAAATGAATTGGCGGGAAGAAAACCCCAAGGGGCTTGAATTATCCCAAATGAATAAACAGAGCATTATTTATAGCGGAATATGTAGCGTTTATGAGATAATGTAGTAAGGGTGTTGGACACTTAGGGTATGAGGGTGACAAGAAAACTAAAAAAATGAACATAAAACCCTGTGTGATTGCTTGCCCGTATAGAGATAACGGTGTTACTAATATTTGCCGAGAATATAGATTTTCGTTTGGGACTTGAAAAGAGAAATAGGAACACAATTTTGTAAATTAGAGGGGAGTTTGTTCCATTCACGAGGGGCTTTGATTTTTAGAGTGTAGAACGATAAATCGGTACGGTAAAATGGCCTATAGAGGCCCCTAAGTTGACCTCTAGTTGGGTATGCGTGAATATTTACTAATTTCGTAAAGTAATTCTGAAACTTGGGGGGTAATACGAATGGATGGTGGACAAATTTATGACAGAATTGCAGCGTGAGGAATAGGTTAAGGTCAACTAGAGTAAGTATTTTCAGGCGAGCAAATAATGGGGCAGTATGTTCATATTTACTGACAAGTGATATAGTTCTAATAGCTCTCTTTTGTAATGTGATCAGTGGCTGCAAATGAGTAGGGTATGTGTTGCACCATATCAGATTACAATAGGAGAGGTAGGGAAATATCATAGAATAATATAGTATAAACAGGGTTCGTCGACCTCATCAATGTCTTGACCATGCAAAGATAATCGACCTATATCGTTGCCTCCGACTCTACAATTTGGTTTTACAAACATATATTTGGTTTTGCATATATTCAAGGACAGCATATTGGCCGAGAACCAATTGTGCATTAAATGTAGTTCACGTGACATAATAGTAAAAAGTTGATTCTGATCTTCGTGAGACAATACCGCACTGGTGTCATCAGCAAATAAAGTTATGCTAAGTACATCAGAGGCAGCATTCAAATCATTAATATAGATCAGGAATAGTATGGGGCCTAGAATGGATCCCTGCGGAACTCCGCACGAGATTCCCCTAGGAGCCGAGGTCGTACCATTATAGCTGACAGACTGATAACGGTCAGAAAGGTAACTTTTGAACCAATCATTACTAATTCCTCTAAATCCATAGTGTTCTAGTTTTTGAAGAAGAATATGGTGGTTTACAGTATCGAAAGCTTTCGAAAGGTCTAGAAACGTGGCGATGCTATAGAGCTTAGATTCTTTAGCTAAGGTTAGAGATTCGTATAGAGACAGGACAGCCATGAAAGTGGAGTGGCTTGATCTGAAACCGAATTGATTAGAACAAAGGATGACAAATGTTTCAAGGAATTCGTTAACACGTTTTGAAGCAATTTTATCAAGCAATTTACTAAAGCACGGTAAAACGGATATCGGTCTATAATTCTCCATTAATGTATTGTCACCGGATTTAAAAATAGGTGTCACCTTTGCCATTTTCATCGCTAATGGCACGACTCCGGATTGAAAAGACAGGTTAATGATTGCGACAAGTGGTTTGCTTATAAAGTTGGCAACAAGTTTAACCAGAGATATACTGATGCCATCAATGCCAGACGCAGAGCCTGTGGCTTCAAGAAGAATTTCATTAATCTCTACGCTGGAAGATGGGTTAAATTGGAAATTATTTTGGATGCGCTCTGTCAATAATTCACTGAATTGTGAATTCACGAATGGGATTTTTTCTGCCAGCGAACTAGCAATCGTACAGAAGTAATCATTGAATTCATTAGCAATTGTGTAAGAGTCCGTAGTCTCTGTATTATTGATATTGAATGATTTAGGTAGTTGTGTGTTTTTGGCGCGATTCAGTAATTCGTTAATTACTTTCCATGTTCCCTTTATGTCATTATTGCATTCATTAAATTTGTTGCGAAAGTAGGATTTCTTCGCTGTTTTTAAGGTATGATTAAGTTTGCTGCGGTATTGTCGATACTGCTTACGTATCAAGGGATCATCAAGAAATCGAAACATCCCAAGATCGGCTTTTCTTGAAACTCAACTACTTAGATAAAGGACTGGACATTATTAATTTACCTCGAATCCTGAATGATCCAGAGGTACGCAACACTGTACCAAACTATTTGAAGTTCACAGAACCTCCTTGCATTTCATATAAGTATACTAAATCTATAGCCACCAAAATATTCAATTACTCTAATGCTGTCAAGGAGTTTGACTGGAACTTATACACGTCGGCGGGCTATAGTTGTGATTGTGAATCGTCGAATCTATACACCATGCAAACATGTTGTGACTGGTGATCTTGATGTGGTGAGTGATAAGGACCTAAGATTACTCCTGATGAAGGGACCTAAATATAGAGAGCCGAGAAATATAAATCTGAAGGCCGACCAGAAGATAGTCCTGTCTGCTTTGGAACAGTACGTTATTGATTGGTCTAAGCGAGAAAAAGTTGAACCTACAGTACTCGCTGATTGGCTGGACCTCACCAAGAGCAAGGTCGTTGAAACAATCCGCCATATTGACAGAAGTACCCTTCCCTAAGCAAAACAAGTGCTGAGAAGCCCCAATCAGCAAGAAGTTCTAGCAAATCTTCAGAGTAAATTCGTCATAGTCCCAGCAGACAAAGCTCCAAATAATATAATATTCATATGTAAATATTACTATTACCAGGTGCTGGTTGAAGAATTGAGTGTAAACATATCGTCATCAAATACGTCTACTTACTCTCAAACTGCATTTACTCTGGAAGATTTATTTAACAATCAAAAAACGTTTCTCAAGGAAAGAGGTATTTGTATTCCAACCAAACATAATGATATACCAAAAGTACACTGGACCCCCAAACTGCATAAATCACCATACAAAGCTAGATTCATAGCTGGTTCTAGAAGCTGCACCACCAAGCTTCCTTCAACACTGTTGACGAGGGCCCTTCAGGAGGTAAACACATTTTGGGAAAGGTATTGCGCCACTATTTCTGAAATATTACGTTGAATGTATGTGGATATTGAAAAACTCAAAATATCTTACGGAAGAACTTGATGTTAAAGGTCACATACCGTATAGACATGTATCCACATGGGATTTCTCGACTCTCTATACTACAATCCCTCATCAGGACCTTATTGGCCGTCTAAGTTCATTAATAGTATCTGTGTTCAAGGAAACTGATCGTAGATATATTATTGTCGAATGCCATAAAGCATTCTTTAGCTCTACTACATACAAGAGATATCATTCATGGGATGTTTCTTTGTTTATAGAGTTGCTTGAATTTCTCATTAATAACATCTATGTGAAATTTGGCAACACAATATATCAGCAGCATATAGGTATTCCAATGGGTACTAATTGTGCGCCCCTGTTGGGTGACCTATATCTGTTCTCTTATGAATATGACTATATGCAGGCGCTTTCAAAAACCGATCCATTCAAAGCCCGTTCCTTCTCATTCACCAAACGCTATATAGACAATCTTCTCGCTGTAGATAATAGCTATATAAATGACGCAGTGAAGGATATATATCCACCTTCACTGGATTTGAAGGAAACTACAGATAACCCTACAGGCACATCATATTTGGACCTATATCTCTATAAAAATGAAGCGGGCCTTCTCTCTCGTCGACTGTATGACAAAAGAGATGATTACAATTTCGACATCGTAAACTATCCCTTTCTGGACAGTAATATTCCAGTGGGACCTGCATATGGCGTATACATATCACGCCTAGTAGCATTTGCTAGATCCTGTGTTAAATGTGACGATTTTAATCAACGTCACAAAACATTGTTGCAGAAACTTATAAAACAGGGCTATATCGTTAAGCGCCTTCACTCAAAGTTTCTCAAATTTGGCGATACATATCGCATGCTGATAGCAAAATACGAGCGTAGCGTGCAAGATCTATGGCGTTACGTTTCGTAACTTGTGTCTAATTCCGCTTAACCCGGGGCTAGGGGCCGTATGAACCCATGTACTTCAAGATCCTACTCATATGAACAGTCACAATCAAAGCGTGACTGACATACATCTTTCTTTAGATGACGACTTTACAACGAATATTATGGATTAAGAATACTGATCAGCGATACGGATTTGATATTTTTGGAACATCATGATGTCTTGCCGGCATCATTAAAAACTGTTGACCGCTTCTCTCTTGCAGGAAACAAGCCTATGTTTATGTATACTATGATTGTCTCTTTGAATTTGGTGGTAATACTGTTATATGGAATATGGAATAGGTCTTTGGATTATGGACGCGGATATTCTATAATGGACGACGGCTGAATTATGAATGACGGATTAGACGCTTGTACCTGCACAATACATAACCACATTGGTATTAAGTGATTAATCAGTGTTTCGTCAATTTCACAATTATGATCGACATCTTTGTGGTAAGTCGTTGAATTGTCTTGCGGTACCGGTTTAAGAGAATTTGTGATTCCCCCGATATCATTGTCTGCATGCTATGATTCAACTCAGTCCGGAAACTGACATCTGAAAAGCGTCAATCCGATATCGTTTCTTTCACATATGTAAACAATATTATGCCTTGCTGTCGACAAACTGAGACTGGTTATGAAGGATATATCATATGAAGGAAAGTAGCCAATTCCGACCAAAATTGTCTGACCAAATTCAGCTGTACTTTAAGATCATCATGGTGCTCATATGAACAGTCACAATCAAAGCGTGTCTGAGATACATCATTCTCTAGGTGACGACTTTACAACGATTATTATGGATTAAGAATATTGATCAGCGATACGGATTTTATATTTTTGGAACGTCATGATGTCTTGTCGGCATCAATGAAAACTGTTGACCGCTTCTCTCTTGCAAGGAAACTAGACTATGTTTATGTATACTATGATTGTCTTTTTGAATTTGGTGCTAATACTGTTATATGGAATATGGAATAGGTCTTTGGATTATGGACGCAGATATTCTTTAATGGACGACAGCTGAATTATGAATGACGGACTAGACGCTTGTAATGCTATTAAATAGGGACCTGACGCCAGATAGCGACAATTTTAACATTATTGCCAATCAATCAATCAATCAATCAGTTTATCAGTCGGGCCCATCTCGGGCATAAGAGGTTACATAACAAATTGCAAATATTAGATGGCGGATGACATGAAGGTGAATAAATGATAGTTGGAATACAGGAGATATAAGTCCTCATTTATCATTTCATTCTTGCAGGAGCGGTGAAAAAATAGTTACTCGTCTTGTATTAATCTACAAATTTTGCAAGTCGCCTGATAAAACCATTATTGCGATTGGTGAATAAATTTTGTAAACCGCAACGAAGTCTATTTAGAAATAATAAGGTCTTTTTCTTTGTTCTAAATGTACACAGTCGGATATATAGTGATACTCATTTCCGACAGAAATGTTACATTGTGCGCGCATTCTTTCTTCAATCGACGTTTTGTTCCATCCATCCTTTTATATCGGAAGGGAGTGGTTTGATGTCCTAAAACGTAAAAGGGTTTGTTGAACCACGCCATTATACGTAGTAAGCTGTGCTGGTTCGGGCATGGTTTTACTATGTCGTTGCTTCGTGTAAGGGACCAAAACTGTTCACGGTTTGTATTACTTAAAAGCCTCATTTCTAGACGCTTTGTTGTCATTATCTGAATTATTATTCTCCTTTGTCTCATGAACCTTGCACGAATGATTGCTCGTAATTCAGGAATAATTGTATTGGGTCTCGACGGATTTGATATCTACTCCTCATTTCGGCTCGTATACCAACAATAAGGATACTCTGTAAATAATTGAATCGGATACGGAGGTAAAATTTGGTCCTGGTCGACAATGACGGTCGATAGTAAAATTGTCTCTAGTCTCGCAGTGTTTTATTCCGAATGAAATCCTTGTTCCTGGTCAACAATGACGGTCAACAGTAAATGTCTTGCCCTCATACTCTCTCAACGTTTAGTACAAAGGAAAACATTGACACTGGTTGACAATGACGGTCGACGGTAATTTATTTTCCCATTTCTTGCAGTGTTTACTCTGAAGGAAAACCTTCTTCCCGGTCGAAAATGACGGTTGACAACACATTTCTTGCCCTCACTCTCGCAGTGTTTTATTCCGGAGAAAAACACCGATCCTGGTCGATTATGACGGTTGACAATGTATCTCTTGTCCCTACATTCTCGAGGTGTTTTTGTCATAACATTGTCCATGGTCGAAATGACGGTTGACATTGAATATCTTGTCCCTACAAGTAAAAATCGAGAAGCAGTACTATACTCCCGGACAGTATAACTACAGACTGCGAAGTATACTCATGACAGAAGCCGTGATTCTCTAATGCCGAAATATAAGACGGTAGTTGGCAGTGTTGTGTTGTATAAGCGTTTTGTGTAGAAAATCTAAGAAAAAATGAGTTTCGCGATATATGAAAGGTTAGCCGTGTATTCATAAGATAGCATATATAGGTCGGACAAAATGGGTGCACAATTAGCACCAATTAGAATACCTATTCGCTGTTATATATTGTACTGTAAAATTTCACAAAACTATTATTAATGAGAAATCCAAGCAACTCTAAAACAAAGAAACGTTCCATGAATGATATGAATGGTAGCTGTGGTAATTTTCCCTGTATGGAAAGATCAATTTGGGATCACTTCGTAAAATAGTAGAATGTAGTAAAATATTAACAGAACCAACGTGTTCATCATTGATGAGGCGACTGCCATCGCCGTGCACTACTGTATACAGTAGAGCTAAAGAATGATTTATGGCTTCTGGCATTATATCGGTGGTCATTTTTTTTGAACACCGATACTATTAACGAACTTAGACGATCAATATGGTCCTGATAATGGATTGTAATCCCATATGGGCAAATCTACTGCATGTGTCCTTTCGCATTTCGTGGGACAATACCTTTGCCAAACAAACTTGACCTCCTGAAGGGCCCTCGTCAACAGGGTGGATGCGTCATTTATTTATCGACTATCCACAACGAGAAGATCGTTTATTAACGTTTGTGAATGACAAGGAATGGGCTTCGAAATTATCGGTGTTTGAAAGTCGTATTCACAATAGAACAAAGAAAGGTCAGACATAAGGGGTGTAAAATTAGTAGCAAATGGAATAACTTTATAATTTTGATAAATGAAATTCAACGATGAAGACATCATGATGTTTCAAAAATATCAATCTGTATTCTTAATCTCTATGATTTTCGTTGGCAAAGTCGTTATCTAGAGAATTATGTATCGCTTCTCTCTTGCAGGAGGCAGGCCTATGTTTGTGTGTACTATGATTGTCTTTTTGAATTTGGTGCTAATACTGTTGTGTGGCGAATGGAATAGGTCTTTGGATTATGGACGCGGATATTCTCTAATGGACGACGGCTGGATTATGAATGACGGACTAGACGCTTGTAATGGCCTCATTGTAGATGTCCATATGAACACTAGGGGAATATTTAATTACATGACTATAAGGGATTGTATTATAGAGAGTCAAGAAATCGCATATGGGCACATATCTGTACTGTATCTGTCCTTTCGCATCAAGTTCTTCCGTAAGACATTTTAAGTTTTTCAATATCCACATTAGAAATAGTGGAACAATACCTTTGCCAAACAAACTTGACCTCCTGAAGGGCCCTCGTCAACAGGGTGGATGCGTCATTTATTTATCGACTATCCACAACGAGAAGATCGTTCATTAACGTTTGTGAATGACAAGGAATGGGCTTCGAAATTATCGGTGTTTGAAAGTCGTATTCACAATAGAACAAAGAAAGGTCAGACATAAGGGGTGTAAAATTAGTAGCAAATGGAATAACTTTATAATTTTGATAAATGAAATTCAACGATGAAGACATCATGATGTTTCAAAAATATCAATCTGTATTCTTAATCTCTATGATTTTCGTTGGCAAAGTCGTTATCTAGAGAATTATGTATCTCAGTCATGGCCTCATTGTAGATGTCCATATGAACACTAGGGGAATATTTAATTACATGACTATAAGGGATTGTATTATAGAGAGTCAAGAAATCGCATATGGGCACATATCTGTACTGTATCTGTCCTTTCGCATCAAGTTCTTCCGTAAGACATTTTAAGTTTTTCAATATCCACATTAGAAATAGTGGGACAATACCTTTGCCAAACTGCATTTACCTCCTGAAGGGCCCTCGTCAACAGGGTCGATGCGTCATTTATTTATCGACTATCCACAACGAGAAGATCGTTTGTATAACGTTTGTGAATGACAAGGAATGGGCTTCGAAATTATCTTTGTTTGAAAGCGTCTGTTTGAAGTCGTATTAACAAGAGAACAAAGAAAGGTCATCCATACGGGGTGTAAAATTAGTAGCAAGTGGAATGACATTATGATTTTGATAAATGGAATTCAACGATGCCAGGAAGACATCATGATGTTCAAAAATATCAATCTGTATTCTTAATCCCTAAGATTTTCGTTGGTAAAGTCGTTATCTAGAGAATGATGTATCTCAGACGTGGCCTGATTGTAGATGTCCATATGAACACTAGGGGAATCTTTAATTACATGACTTCGTACGGCCCTCAGCCCCGGATTAAGCGCAATTAGACACAATTTCCTAAACGTAACGCTACAGGTCTTGCACGCTACGCTTGTTTTTTTTTGCTATTGTCAATTTTGATCAGTCATAAACCCATTTAAATAATGCGTTATAACTATGGCTTCTGTCATTAATATCGGCGAACCGTTTTCTTGAACATAGATACTATCAAAGGACTAAGACGGTCAATCGGGTCCTGATGAGGGATTGTAGTATACAGAGTTGAAAAATCCCAATCGGATAATGTCTGTAAGGTATATGTCATTTCTTCCATTACACATTTTGAGTTTTCAGTATCTACATACATTCAACGCCAGAGTTTTTAAAAATATTGACGCAAGACCTTCCCCAAAATGCTTTACCTCCTGATGGGCCATCGTCATCAGGGTTGAAAGAAGCTTATTGTTGCAGCTTCTAGAACCAGATATGAATCTAGCATTGTATGGTGTGATTTATCTGTATTCTTAACGTCCATGATGCTCATCAGATTAGATGAGTTGTTTGAGCTGATATGTCATCACAGCTCCCGAGCTAGTGTATCTAATTCCACTTAAGCCAGTGCTAGGGGGAGACATAAACAGCTGCAATAAAAGCGCGGCTGATATACCAAGGCCACGTCCGAAAATCCACCGTATCTGAACGTTAAGTGTCGACGAATACTTTCCTGTAGAGTCATATGGGTGCTTTTTAGTCGCCAGACATCGTCAATTTTTCCCACCACTTGCATATCGCTCCAATATATTACCTGTATATGGTAGAATTCTGCTGGTGGACTGTTAGCCCCCGAGGCCCGCCCTTTGTACATGTCACTCGACAAATATATGTAGGTTTATTGTTTCGGTGGATAATTTAAGCCGTACGACGTCCGACATTACAGGTTAGTTTTTCTGGGTTTCTTGCATTTACCAGGTTACCCCATGCTAAGGCGTTTACTCCATCAGACGTCCATGATGCTCATCCATTAATATCAGATGAGTTGTTTGAGCTGATCTGTCATCCCAGCTCCCGGGCTAGCGTATCTAATTCCGCTTAAGCCGGTGCTTGGGGCCGTGTGGATACTTCAAAGTGTCCACATGAACAGCTGCAATAAAAGCGCGGCTGAGATACTGAGGCTCGTCTGAGAATCCACCGTATTCTCGGGTCTGAATGTTAGGTGCCGAGGGAAGCTTTCCAGTAGAGTCATAGGGTTGCTTTATAGTCGCCAGCCGTCAATTTTTCTCACCCCTTGCATATCGCTTCAATTTATGCATTTTGGGAGTACACGTTTGGTATATCGTTATGATAAAAAAAGCAAATTTTGCTGTCAAATCATATCTTGTCTTGAACACAATATATGAATATATATGACGAAAGTATTCTTGCATAGAATTGATGAATAAATACCTGATTTGAGCAGATGGATAGAATAAATAAACCTTCATATGTTTTCCGTAATTTGTACGATTTCAGCTGATACCCTGTTACATCAGTTATGGCTGATCACAAATCTTGAAAAATTCTGTTTTATCAGTTTAGTTCTGATATGAATAGAATCCGGTGTAATTATCAACTGCAGTTGATATTTTGGAAAGATACGATATTACGTTGGCAGCAAGGTTGTTAATAACTCTGCACACAGACTATACTGAAAACTTCGACAGATGCCCATTATTTGTAATATATTAGGGGTTCATTGAGAAATCTGGACCCATTAACACTAGCTTGTCTGAAATTGATGGGATATAAAATTAATATATTGCGTGTTATAAAATTATAGTCCACGATATCGACAGATTTTCTCGAAATCTAACAGGAAAATTATCCCTAATATATCATTCTCTTCTGTGAAAGACATTACGTTAAATTATTTTCCTCCCAAATTGTATTCTCCCAAATCTCACAAAATTCACTATTATATATGAAGGTAATACATTCTGAATGCATTCGATAAAATATAAGTCTTTCAATCAACATTTAGTAGCATTATTTTTCTCCAACTTCTAAAAAGTTTTCGTTTGTTTTTTTGTCGTGTAAGCACGATATTAGTAACGAGTTAGTTTCTGGTGTGACGCACTAGATTCTGCATGACCTCCAATTGACCTCTTGGTGCGTAGAGATTGACCAGGCCCCTGATGGGAGATGCTGATGTTGTTCTGGTCAGCGTGGTATTAAGGCCGTTTTTCGAGGGTTCTAAAGCCTTTTTAAACAAATAGATAATATTTTGAATTGAATCTGTGGGAGAGAAATCTGCTACTCATGAAACAGATTGGTGTGCTTTTCGTGTCCAAAGATGATTCGCCTGAAAGAACACCCCACTTTTTAGGGTGTACAAGAATGAGCAATTATGGACAATTGTGAAATAGATCAATTTTGCTGGAAAACTGTGAAAATCATTCATTTGAATTGACCTTGTTTATATTATTCAGACATTACTTAATTCACTGGCTAAATGTATGACAGTTTTGAGAAGTTTTTGTTTGACAAAACGTTGTCTACTTTAGGTACCCTAACAGTCTCTTTGAGTGATGGTGAATGTGTAACGGTTAACCGTTTGTGAGTGGACCGTTCGAATCGGAGGGGAGTGTGTCACCGCTGGAAGGATGGAAGAGCCAGTTTGTGAGCGCCAGTGGTTGAAAATGCATTTCCTCGTGTTTCTCGCTTACCAGAGCGAGATAGGTGTTGCCTTTTATGTGGAAAATTCTTTACGGACTATGGATTGGGATGGCATTCCCATTTATGGACTATGAACTGTAATTTCGCTGTGAAGGCGATTTTTCGGGTTTCGCAACGTCCCCGGGAGGGGTGGAGAAGAGCCCCGGCTATATAAGCTCGTGAGAGATTCCAACCCGGGAGAGACTAGAAAGACAGAGCTAGAAGAACCACGTCCAGGTACAGCCTGTAACTTTCGATTTTGGCGCAACTGACGGTTGGGCCGTAAATGCAGTGTTTTGGCCTGGGAGTCTAAAAGATTATAAATCCTGTAGTGTGTACAACCTGTGAAAGACACGTAAAACCAATGTACATTCGTTGGTTTGCCTTTTCAATGCGGCAACGTGTTTGCGCGGTGTGCATAATTTAGGGAACACGTCCGACTGGCGTGTTGTATGTAGTTGGGGGTATTCTATAATACTGTAATGAGACATGTGTTTGCCTGTAGCACATTTAGGCAACTTGCATGGCCTAACTTCAGTATAAAATAGGGCTTTCAGGTCTATACCAGTAGGTTGATAATTTCGACAATATTGCTGTGCTATCTCGCTGCACTGGGACTAAAGCCACAATATTTGTTGATCTTCTTGACCGTGTAGTGGTATATGACAATAGTCAGGGGATTCCCTCCACCCCCAGAAATATGCAACTGCACTAAATACAGAGATGAATCAACCAAGTTTCCCCCTGCCATAATCCTACAACGTATCGTGTAGCCTGTTTATTCGGCGCAGACAGCCGGGCAACGCTATACGGGACGGAAACGGTCGCAGTATTACAGCCGGCGGTGCGAGTCAAGACACAGGCGGGCGAGCCATTTTTTTCGTCGGGAAACATCGATAAACTGGGCCGGGCGCTTTGGGAGCAAGAAAGGTCGCAGACAGCTACACAGACGGCGTATAGCTGGCCAAAGACAAGTTACAGATACAGCACACAGAGCACACAAGAAAGATACAGAACACAGATTCCACCAAGAGGAATATGTGTATTTATCACACATTACAAGAAAATCAAGACCCACAGATCATAAACAGTACAGTACAAGTACAGACATACAGATCACAGATTATACAGTCAAGAAAGCTACAGAACACAGATCCCACAAGAAGGATATGTGTATTTATCACACATTAAAGAAAGATACACAGAGCACAGCCCACACAGAAAAAGACAAGACATATAGATCACAGACCGCACAGTAAAGGCAAGATACGGTGCAGGCGGGCCTCGTTTTACCGATGTAAAAGTGGTAACAAGACTTACAGACTGTACAGTCAAGCCAAGGCACAGATTACAGCCAGTAAAGAACAGACCAGGTCAAAGACAAGATACAGGTTACAGACAGTAAAGAAAAGACAAGGCACAGCACAGACAGACTTCTCCTCCCGAGAAACGTTGATTAAACGTGAAATCTACAGACCTGCGACCGGGTCGCCAAAGGTCGCAGAAGGTCGCAAAAGGTCGCAGTAGCTTGCGACCGGGTCGCAGAGGGTCGCAGAGGGTCGCCAACGACAGTTGACATGCAGTAATGGTGTTTCATCGGTACCAGATGAAATGGTAATACCAGATATACCCAAGTAATTGTCCTGACGGTCCCTGAGAGTTGAGTGGTGCGTGATACTTACCTGAGAGATCGTCGTGAAGTTGTGTAGTCACAGGCGTGTCTATAGACGGGTCGCAGCAGCCGTAAGGGTTGAGGCGCCGGGCTATACTTACCTGTGCGGGAAGCAGACTAGTGAGCTGACAAGTTAGGGTCAGGCTCCGACGACTGGGGGTGAAGAACACGCCGGGTTGCCACGTCTCTGGAGAGAGCGTCACCGCCGTGACGTTCCAACGACTGGGTGTCGTATCTGGAGAGAGCGTTACCGCGTAACGTTCCAACGGGCCGTGACGTTTCAGCGACTTGGGGCCATATCTGGAGAGAGCGTCACTGCCGTGACGTTCCAACGCCTGAGGGTATATATATATTGGGGAGAACGTTACCGCCGTAACGTTCCAACGGGCCTTGACGTTTCAACGACTGGGTGTCTTGTCTGGAGAGAGCGTTATATCCTTAACGTTCCAACGACGGGGTGCCATCTCTGGAGAGAGCGTTATATCCTTAACGTTCCAACGACGGGGTGCCATCCCTGGAGAGGGAGTTATATCCATAACGTTCCAACGACGGAAGAGAAGGGCCAGCAGCCAGGCCGCCCTTATTCCCAGAAGACAAGGGCCAGCAGCCAGGCCGCCCTTATCGCGCATAGACATAAAGCACTATATTAACTATAAAGCTATATGCATACACTCTCATATATATATTATTTGCCATATAACATCAAGCTTAAACTGCACACATTCTCTTCTATTATCCACATATACACCAGGGATACGTATCCGTTAACTCTATATGCACACACCAAGTGTACGTATCCGTTAACTTTATATGCACACACCAAGGGTACGTATCCGTTAACTCTATATGCACACACCAAGTGTACGTATCCGTTAACTTTGTGTGCACACATCCTCTCACATCACGTGTATATATACATCAAGTTTATTTGCATACACTCCCCTAGTGTCTGTACATATCTGTAAATATCTTAACGTTACATCTCCTTAGACATTCTGTCTAAGCCACGCGGTTCTACGCTATTATTTGTAACCGCGTATACTATTTGTGCAGAATATACCATAATAGACCTTTACATGAGCGTCAGTCATCCTTGTAGGGTTGTGATCATCTCTTCGAGCCCCGGATCTCTACTAGTGAAGGGGTTAACGACGGTGACGGCCAGAATGCCAGTGGGCAATCCCGGTTATTGATTCGTTTTCTCGTAAACACCACGACTGGTTCTGCTCGTACACGTTACACGGAGAAAACTGGTGGCAGCGGTGGGATCTGGCCTGATCTACAACAGAAGAGAACAACCGACTACTAGAGATGACCGACAACCACGTCCTGCTGACAACTCCATTACCCATGAGTTCCCTAGCAACCCCGAGGCGTACGAACATAGCGGGTCTACGAGCTATCCTACAGGGGAGGGAGCGATTGAGGACGGGGTTGCCTGGTTCAGCGACATCGGCGACGACAGAAGACGTGAGTCCGGTGGGAGCACCATCCGAACTGTCAACGCCCGCCATCGTCGAAACTGAGACTTCGTCGACCATCCAAGAGCTACTAGAGGGCCTCAAGAGCTTACAGGCACAGATGCAAACCATGCAGGGGACCTTCAATCGGACGACGATGGGAGCCCCAGCCCACACGTCCACGCCCAGGGCCGAAGAGGGTACTACCAGAACCTCCATAGACCAGCCTGTACGGGAACAGACGATTTGCAACCGGGTCGCAGAAGGGCACCATTCAGCGGATGATACCAGTGGGGAAGCCACAGTGAAGACCATCAATGTTTCCCGTAAGACGTTGGTTAAGGCTTCGACCTACGATGGAAGTACGCCCTGGAGAGATCACCTGGTACATTTTGAATATTGCGCAGCCTTAAACCAGTGGACGCTGGAAGAGAAGGGACAGCACTTGGCCGTATCCCTGCGGGGGCCAGCACAACAGGTTCTCTCTAGTCTGAAGATGAAACCAGGGGAGGCAAATTTCACCTGCCTACGTGATGCCTTGGAGAGACGCTTCGCTCCGCCTAACCAAACAGAGCTGTATAAGTCCAAGCTGAAGTCAAGGCGACGACTGAGGGGAGAAGATCTACCCGAACTGGGCCAAGCTCTGGTGAGACTCAGCCAGATGGCCTACCCAGACGCCGGTGATGAGGTCCAAGACACCCTGGCCCGTGACCAATTCTTTGAGGCAATTGAAGAAGACTTACGGTTCAAAGTCTGGCAGTGCCGCCCGAAGTCCCTAGACGAGGCTGTACATGCAGCAGTGGAAGTCGAGGCCTTCCAAGACGCCCAGCGGCGACGTCCTGCTCCCACGGCAAGGGCCGCTGCAGGGGAGGACAAACCGGCTGAGATTCCAGAGGATGATGAGGAAGAGGAGGCCAGACTTCGAGCAGAGATTGCTACCCTGATGAAAGAATTTGAGAGGCGCTTCCCAGGACCGGGACGCTCAAGTTCAAGGCGGGGGCAGAGGACGGGACGACAACCACGCCGGGGGTGTTGGAGGTGCGGAGAAGACGGCCATTTTAGGGCGGCGTGCCCTAGACGTTCACCTTCCCCGCCCCCGAGACGACCGCCCGGGTCCGGGAATCCACCAAAGCCCCAGGGACCCAAGCCTGCGCTTCATAATCAGGGAGAAGCAGGGATATACCTACCCGCGTCAAATCGGGCCGGTGAAGGTGATGTGCTGTGTGGACTCCGGAGCATCTATCTCCTTGATCAGCCGCCGGATATGGGAACAGCTTGACCCAGATGTGAAACCAGTCCTTAGAGACTCCCGGTACCAGTCCATCAAGGTAGCTGACGGTTCCCATATGTCTTTACTCGGAGAGGGAGACTTCATGATATCGATCCAGGGGACGGTGTGGAAGCACACGCTGGTTGTGGGAGATCTGTCCATTGACGCCATCTTGGGGTACGACTTCCTGTATCGCCACGGCTGTATACTTGACGCAAGAGGTCATCGATTGAAGCTGGGAGGCAAGTACCTGCAATGCGAGGTTGTAGGAAGTTTCGATTGTTATCGTTTGGCCCTGGCTGAGACCATCACCATACCACCTAGAACCCAGATGCTTGCCCCGGCCAGGGTGGAAGACGCACCGCCGGGGGAGATTGGACTAGTAGAGGGGGAGCTCGCATTTACCGAGAAGACCGGCCTAGTCCTGGCGAGAACACTCTCTCGAGTTGCATCTGATGGTAGTGTGCCTATTCGTATGCTGAACGCTTCCGATGAGTCCGCAGTCATTCACGCTGGTACCTTCTGTGGTAGTATGTCCACACTGGGTGATGATCCGGAGGAGCCTACAGAGCCGAGGGCGCGGACGACGACCCTGCCGGCATATATGCGGCCGGCGTTGGAGAAGTCCAAGGATGGCCTGAGTGCAGCCCAGCTGAGAGAAGTTGAACAAATGCTGAGTCGACACGCTGGTTTGTTCGCTGCCGATGCTGATGACCTTGGACGTACGACCAGGGTGCAACATCAGATAAAGACGGGGAGTGCACCCCCGATTCGTATTCCACCTAGAAGACCGCCCCTTCATGCTCGATGGGAGATCGACAAGCAGGTTGACGAGATGTTACGACGAGGTGTGGTCGAGCCCTCCGAGGGACCGTGGTCGGCCCCTGTCGTCCTGGTGAAGAAGAAGGACGGTAAATCTCGATTCTGCGTCGATTATCGGGCCCTGAATGACGTCACAGAGAAAGACGCATATTCTCTGCCAAGGATCGATGAGTCTTGACGCACTGAACGGGGCACAGTGGTGGTCTACCCTCGACTTGATGTCCGGATACTGGCAAGTTGAATTGGCGCCTGAAGATCGATGCAAGTCCGCGTTTTCCACCCGGAAAGGCCTTTACCAGTTCCGCGTTATGCCGTTCGGGCTGTGCAACGCCCCCGGAACCTTTGAACGCCTGATGGAAGCAGTATTGGCCGGTCTGCATTACGAGACGTGCCTCATTTACCTCGACGATATCATCGTGTTCGGGAAGACTTTCACCGAGATGCTGGCCAACTTGGAGGTGGTGTTCCAGAGACTACAACTTCACGGGCTTAAGTTGAAACCCTCCAAGTGTGTCATTGGCGCCCGAAAAGTCACCTACCTGGGACACGTCGTGTCCGGCGCCGGTATCGAGACGGAACCGGAGAAGGTCCAGGCTGTGAGAGACTGGCCCACCCCAGTCTCCCAGACCGAGGTACGGAGTTTCCTCGGATTGTGTAGCTATTATCGAAGGTTCGTCAAAGACTTTGCGACCGTGGCAGCGCCCCTGCATCAACTTACCCAGAAGGAGAAGAGCTTCGTGTGGACCGACGATTGTCAGGTCGCATTTGAGACCCTGAAGGAGAAGATGATAGCGGCGCCCATCCTGGCCATGTCTAAACCGTTTATCCTGGACACGGATGCCAGCGGTTGGGGCATCGGAGCCGTTTTGTCCCAAGAGGTCGACGGACAGGAGAGGGTGGTGGCCT
>JAVTVY010002821.1:0-36031 GCA_036873755.1 Hanleya hanleyi | reverse complement strand
GGTGGTGGTGCTGGGGTAGAGAGGGTTTTGTATTGGTCCATGAACGTCATGTACCGTTGAAGCGTCTCATTGTACCGTTGTACTTTCTCAGTGTCGCTTAACCCAGGTCTTTGTAAGATATGTTGCATCTCTTCATGGAGGATGTTTATGGTCTTCACCGTAGCTGGGACAGGGTAGGGCGATTGGAGTTTTCGAAGGAACCGTGGTTCGACGAGGACCATTTTTTTCGTGTGGTTCATTGTCGGCCGAAGAGTCCACCCAATACTGGACCCAACACGGAAGCGGCCAACGGTGCTAAGATGGCCCCGAGAAAGCCGCCTTTCTGTAACACCTTTTTCTTTTGTGTTTGAGAGACTCGCTTCTGGACTAGGGTTCGGAGACCTGTGTTATGCTTGGTCAACTTGGTCTTCTGAGCCGGAGTCAGTGGTACGTTGCCTTTTAACAGGTTGTACCCGATCTCGCACAGACAGCGTACAAGGTCAGGGTCCGCACAGCGTACAATAATTCGGACCAACTCGGGTGGGGCCGTCTTCAATACACGGAGCGTCGGAGCGTGCTTCCGTACTCGCGCAGACATCATGTACAACTAATGCTAGAACTCACAACTCTGCTCTTTTTATCTACCTCAGAGAACAGAGACAAAGTCAACCATGCTGTGGTATTAATTCTTTTTATTATCCCCATCATCAAACACACAATCCAGCTGGGGGAGCCACTGTGGGTGTGTTTACATTATTTTTGCATGTACACGTGGTGGGTCTCTCCAGGAAAGATGCCGGTCCGTAGTCGAAGGTGGTCGGGGGTGGCTTGCTTGAGGTCGAAGAGCATATACCCGTGCTGAGGGGTTGTGGCATCTTTAAAGGCTTCCAACGCAAACGGTGTGCGGCCGGGATACATCTGTCTCGCCAGGTGCAGCCGTTGAGTGGTATCTCTCAGGTTTTTGAAGACCACCAGGTAGTGGGCATTTAAGCTGATGTTCCGATGTTCTTTGTTTTTACTGAACAGATTCTGCACAATGTAGATGATGCTGAGCCGTCGATGGTGGCTGCCTTTGGTAAAGAGTTGGGTGACTCGCGCATCCGTCTCCGCCATGAGATCATCCAGAACCACCAAGGTGTCCGGCTCCAAATCGGCCAGGTTGGGTAGGCCTTCCACGAACGTGATGTGGGGCATTGCTGCATACGCTGCCTGCCATTCTCCGTAACACCACACGCCTCGGGCAATGGGTGGGGTGATCATGCTGTCGGCGTGTTGAAGGAGAGTCCTGACGAAGTGCGTTTTGCCGGAACCCGTCGGTCCTGCGATGATGCAAGTGAAGGGATGCTGCCACCGAGGGTCCATGGTTGGAGGTGTATCCGCTGTCGTGGTAACGCGCTCTTGTAAATTTGGTACGAGTGAACTGGAGTGGTGGTGGTGGGTACAACGTCGGTCGTCGTTGTCTGTTCACTGTGAGTGATGATGGTGGTGGGTACAACGTCGGTCGTCGTTGTCTGTTCATTGTGAGGGATGAAATCCGGTGGATTTTCAGACGTAGTGGGTATTCTTGGTGTAGGTGTGGGCTGTATACTTGGTGTGGAGCTCAATGTGGCTTGCACACGGGGTGTGGTGGTGGTGATGACTGAACTCGATACGGGGTTGACTGGTGCTATCTGTAGACTGATTTGACTGGTGGCTGGTGTTCTAAGTTGGTTAAGTAGAGTGCTGACATAGGCTACGTCGTAAAACACACCTCCGTACAACACACTCAGCAGGGTTAGCACTATCACCACAAAGCCCACTTGCGCTTTGCGCGTTTTGGGAGACGCTGTGTTTAGAGGCAGCTGCTGTTGGTCCATAACACTATGGTCGAACGTGGAATGAAGGATGACGGCAGTGGTGTCTGACTTTATAGTCGTTTCACCTGGTTGGCAGCGACCCAGGAATTGAAGGAACTGGGCCAGCCTTGCCATTTGACGAAATGAAACAGTTTGCCACGTCGACGTTCCGTTTTCAAAATCTGCTCCACCGTGTAGTAGTCTTGCTGTGTTTTTAAGACAGGCTGTAATTCCGTCTCGTAAAACGTCCCTAGCAACGGTTCCCCTTGAAGATCTTCCAGTTCATAGACTCGCTGCTGTCGGGGTAGGCGCCGTTTGATCAGGAAGTGATCATCGCTCCAGTTGGCCAAGTAACTTTTCTCAAATTGACCTTTGATTTACTGATCCGTACAGGGTCCCCGACTTTGTACACCTCCTTCGTCGTTCGCTGCGATTGCCTGGGATACAAGACACGCCGGACTTGGGCTTCATTGCGTTGGTAATGGGGACTCTCTCTATACTCCGGTGATAGGCTCGATTGTAACCACTCACAAGTTTCGGGAGAACATCGATGTACCGCCTTGTATTCTTATAGGTGAAATATTTATACATGCGGCCTTTGAATGTCCTGTTGAATCTTTCCACCACGGAAGCCTTGGTCTCGTTGTACGTATGGAAGAAAAACACCTTCTGGGCTTTCAGAAACTGTTGTAACGGTCTGTTGAGTAATTCCGTGCCTTCGTCGGTTTGCAAATACATGGGTTTGCGCCCGGTCTTGAAGATGTCCTTAAAAGCCGCGATGAGATTCGCCCCCGTTTTCGTCCGGATGGGCACGTTGTATCTCCTGGGGGTTTGGCCGCTCGATAGAGAGCCGTCAATGCACTATAGGCCGCCGGACTGTTGGGACTGTAGTATAAGTTATCCAACACCTTCTCCCAGCTCTTCATGGTGATGGACCCTGGCTCTATCGTTTATTTATAACGGGTATATCTTGGGCCGGAGTTTCTTTTTGATTTTCTTCGTTGGCTTCTGCCAACACAGTGTCCATGGTAAATGACCAGTCCAACTCGTCTGATGACCGCTTGATAAGCAGTTGAACAACATCTGCCACGGCATCTTCCATCGCAGACCATAGATCAGGGTGAAGGGTAAAATGCACTGTACCCCCATCCAGCCGAGCCAATTGAGCAAAGAAGGGGCCGCGTCGGATGTACACATCGTGACACAAGTGGATGAGGTCGCCGTCCAGTTCACCAGACAACACCCGTTTGAATTTGGTCCAGCCCTCCTGGGACAAACGAATGTGGGCCGGGCACGGTTGTGTAGGGTCTGCATCACAAATGTCTCCCACCTCCTCCATGATATCGACCTTATCCGCATAAACGTGCAGGAAAACATCGGGGGTCAAGCTGAGATACGCCCGTATTATATGCTCCGTCATGGTCAGTACGTGAATGGTACCAGATTTGACTGTCTCTCGTATTTATAGGGAGAACCCCGTGAGATCAAAGGATCGGGTGGTCATGTCACTGGGCTGACTGAGCCTAGCCGGGTAATCAATGGCATCGTCGTCTGCCTCCGCTTCATTGCTAGACATTTGTTCATTGGGTTCTGCCGCCGCTTCTCTCAGGGCACGAGCCCACTCCAACTCGCCTGATGACCGCTCGACCGGTGTAAACAGCTGGTCCACAATAGGCACCACTTTCTCGAAGGCCGTCCACAGATCGGGGCCTAGGGTGAAGCCTCGCGTAGGGTCTTGGTAACGGCCCAAGCATGGGAAGAAGGGTCCACGGTGTACGTAGATGGCATTGTCTATGTGGATGAGGTTTCCGTCGAGCTCACCGCTCAACACCCGTTTAAATTTGGTCCAGCCGTCACGTTGTAGCGTAACCGTATTCGATACGGTCTCAGCTCGCGACCAGCAAACATCTTCACGGTCTTCCACGAGGGTGATTTTATCTTCATAGACGTGTAACCCCACCCGGGGTGTAAGGGGAAGGATGGCTCGTAGAACTGGTGACATGGTTGACCCAATGACGAACGGTGAATGACACACCCTCTGACTGTCTCTCGTATTTTATGGTCAGGTACCTCGGTGACATGGTTGACCCAATGACGATCGGTGAATGACGCACACTGTGGTTGACCCTCGTATATATCGGTTGCACATAAGCGCATCTGTGGAGGCTCTGAAGAGCCGTTCTTTTTCTGTCGCTGTCATTGCCACAGCGCCAGGGTCAATATGGCACAGACCATAACTAGGCCAACCAGCCGTCACTGGTTCCGGCGTGAGCGCTCGTGGTCCATAGCCCGAGCATCAAGGATGGCTGTCATAGTCCAGTAGTGGTGAGTGATAGCACATCTCTCCATCGAGTGCACTCTGTCGAGGACCGCTTCTGTGAAATCTTTCAGGATCTGGCGTCGCCCCTCGTTGTCGTCGCCATCTGCAAACATGGACCGAACCAATGCTCGGTAACCCGTGAGTGAATTAACCACGCTGGCATGCTGTAAAATGCGAGTCGCATAGGGATGGGTGTCCGTCATGGCTCTGCAACCGTAGGAATGGGGGTGTGGGATCCAGAGAGACGTGTTTTATAGACCATGTCACACATGCGCGCCTATACGTAGCTCTACGGGTGTAGTCCGTGATACGTACTATTCTGATTGGTTAGTCCAAAAAGAGAGCAACAACAACAAAGATTACAGGTCAATCCTTTTATTAGCCCCTCCATCACAGCACATCCACGCTGGAGGAACCAGTATGAAACATGATAGGACATGTACTGACCTGTCTGAGGGGTTTTCCCCGCCAGAATTTCGCTGACGTCCGTGTCTTTTCGGTGACGTCCGTGTCTTTTCGGGTATGTATGAGGGTCTTGAGGGGGTGACTGTATGTGGTGAGTTGTATGTGTTTTTTTCGATGACGTCCGCGCCTGCATCCGGGTTCTTCTATGTAGGTATATAAACTGGGAATGTTGAGGGCATTGCTGCATTCATTGGCCTGCTTGACCTGACCAGCCGGAACCTGGCTGACCAGCCTGAGCCTATCTCACGAGAGGAGCTACTTGCCTCACTAGTGCAACTTCACCAGCCTATCTGACTATAGCAGCTACTTGCCTGACCAGCCTGAGCCAACAGTCATGGAGTCATCTCACCGAGCTAAGTTTCTACAGCACCGTATTCGCCTCGTTGATGAGATGCAGCATGTGGCCGATATAAGTGATCTGCTTATGGTGGAAAACATCATCCTTAAACACGGTGTGGAAGATATCATGGCGGAGAAGACCTATATGGCACGAAACAGCACCAAGATGTTCACTTGCACAACTTGCCAGAAGCAATTTACTCGCCTAGAAGATTTGCGACGGCACGAGTCCTCCATCCACAACGGCGCACGGTATACTTGTATAACCTGCGCACGGTCATTTAATCGGGAGGATCCTGTACTGCGCCACGAACGCTCATTCCACGAGGGCGCGACGGAACAATGTAATGAATGTGGTCAACTCTTCAAACGACCCAGTCAGTTAAGGCGGCATCAGCGTTTGATTCATGTCCCGTCTCTACGGTTTGGGCGACAACTTCCCACTAAAGTGGCACCCAGGAGGGTCAGACCTAGTGAAGATGAGCCCGGGGAGACGAATGCCACTGGTGATGCGAGCGCAGAGAGCCCGCCTGTACCCACAGTTCAGAAAAGCCTAGATATCCAGCCAGTCCCTAGCATTATTGTTGCTAGTCATACGCCTGACGACATCAAACATTTTCTGGAAGATGCAGTGGATGTTCCTAGCGATCTGTTACAGGACGCCCATCCAGTGAGTGACATCTATCGGCGCCAATGGCCCATGATACGGCACGTTTTCCACCGTGATCGCCCTATTCCAGATATCTACAATTTCCCACTGACCGACCTCACCCTTCTACGCAGCTACGTGGAATCCATCTTCAATGACCAAGCTACGGTCTTCAAATTGAATGTCGCTTTCGGGTACATCTTACGTCATGTAACATTGGGGATAATAAACTGTGTAAACATTGCTGAACTTGTTGTTATTCACGACAACCGCTTTCCGCTATACTTGGATGAAATATATACCCCGATGTGATATAGTGCCCTTGCACACTTCCGAAACTTCCCTTTAACCCGCGCGCGCGCGCTGCGGCCGGGCCGGGCCTGGCCGGGCCGGGGAAAACCCGGATGTTGAAAATCCGGACCCTACGTCTAAGGAAACGTTGGAACTCTTCTGGGTTCGGAGGTAGTTTTTGTGAAACCGGAAGTAACGTCTGTGCGAACAACCCACACCACCAAACCACAACCATGGACCCATAGTGGTGGGTCAAACACACTGCCACGCACCCCCAAAATGCCTGCTTTCTATACTACGACCAGACTGCGCATGCGCAGACTCTTGAACACGGATTACCATGAGTCCAGTCGCATGCTGCATCACGAGAGCTTCAAAATAAGACCTCATACGACTCCATCGGACCCATAGTGACCCATGTCGGCGCCAAAATGTCTATTTCTATATACTTGATCTACTGCGCATGCGCAGAATGACGTCAGTTTTACGTCACATCCACAAAGTGGGATGCTGCTTCACGAATGCTTCACATTGATACCTCACTCGAACCCATCAGACCATTAGGGGCCTACCTAGACCCCAACACGTCTATGTCCATACCCTTTTCCCACAATTCCCTGTCTGCGCATGCGCAGAATGTTGAACACGAACAACACACTAGTCCAGGCGGATGCTCCCTCACGAGAGCTTCAACAGAAGACCTCATACGACACCATAGGATCATTAGGGGCTCACCTAGACCCCAAAATGTATATTTCCATACACTTGGTCTACCGCGCATGCGCAGAATGACGTCAGTACCAGGCCACACCCTTCCCCTCGGATGTCCCTTCACGAAGGCTTCACATTGATACCTCACTCGATCCAATCGGCCCACTCGTGGCCCACCTAGACCCCAACACGTCTATTTCCGTACCCTTTTCCCACAATTCCCTGTCTGCGCATGCGCAGAATATGGACAAGGACCGAGACAGTAGTTTAGGTGGATGCTCCTTCACGACTGCTTCACATTGATACCTCATACGACTCCATCGGACCAATAGTGACCCACCTAGACCCAAAAACGTCTATTTCCATACCCTTGGTCTACCGCGCATGAGCAGAATGACGATATTTCAACCCCACACCCACTCCATCAGATGCCCCTTCCCGAATGCTTCACATTGATACCTCATACGATCCAATCGGTACACTAGGGACCCCTCTCGCCCCTGAAGATTGCCGGAGAATGCCGGAGAATTTGGGACTACTTTCTGTCCGCGGAGGCAGACCGCATCACCACCAGACCGCATCACCACGGAGGAATACACACGCCCGATTCACGCAGACCGGAAGTGACGTCATACATGACTCCTGCGCACACCGCCACAAAATCTCATACCTGCGCACAACACTCCTGCGCACACCCACTCCACAATTCCTGCGCATGCGCAGTGAGGCGCCGAGACGTCGAAATGCTTAGAACCTACTACTAATGTAGCTATACCCAGAAAGACGCTGTCTATGCTCCTCAAATTCTATATTTTACATAGTTCATCAATCAGTCAATATCTTTCACATCAACCACAGATGGATACTATGGTGTGTTACCGCTAATGAGCCTGCAATTATGTACATACAGCAGTACAAACTGTTACCGCTAATGAGCAGGCAATTATGTACATACCACAGTACAAAATGTTACCGCTAATGAGCAGGCAATTATGTACATACAGCAGTACAAACTGTTACCGCTAATGAGCAGGCAATTATGTACATACAGCAGTACAGACTGTTACCGCTAATGAGCCTGCAATTATGTACATACAGCAGTACAAACTGTTACCGCTAATGAGCCTACAATTATGTACAAACAGCAGTACAAACTGTTACCGCTAATGATCCTGCAATTACGTGCACACAGCAGTACAAACTGTTACAGCTAATGAGCAGGCAATTATGTGCATACAGCAGTAAAGACTGTTACCGCTAACGAGCCTGCAATTATGTACATACAGCAGTACAAACTGTTGCCGCTAATGAGCAGGCAATTATGTACATACAGTAGTACAAACTGTTACCGCTAACGAGCCTGCAATTATGTACATACAGCAATACAAACTGTTACCGCTAATGAGCAGGCAATTATGTACATACAGCAGTACAGACTGTTACCGCTAACGAGCCTGCAATTATGTACATACAGCAATACAAAAAACTGTTACCGCTAATGAGCGGGCAATTATGTACATACAGCAGTACAAACTGCTACCGCTAACGAGCCTGCAGTTATGTACATACAGCAGTACAAACTGCTACCGCTAATGAGCAGGCAATTATGTACATACAGCAGTACAGACTGTTACCGCTAATGAGCAGCCAATTATGTACATACAGCAGTACAAACTGTTACCGCTAACGAGCCTGCAATTTTGTACATACAGCAGTACAAACTGTTACCGCTAATGAGCAGGCAATTATGTACATACAGCAGTACAGACTGTTACCGCTAATGAGCAGGCAATTATGTACATACAGCAGTACAAACTGTTACCGCTAATGAGCAGGCAATTATGTACATACAGCAGTACAAACTGTTACCGCTAACGAGCCTGCAATTATGTACATACAGCAGTACAAACTGTTACCGCTAATGAGCAGGCAATTATGTACACACAGCAGTACAAACTGTTACCGCTAACGAGCCTGCAATTATGTACATACAGCAGTACAAACTGTTACCGCTAATGAGCAGGCAATTATGTACATACAGCAGTACAAACTGTTACCGCTAATGAGCAGGCAATTATGTACATACAGCAGTACAGACTGTTACCGCTAATGAGCAGGCAATTATGTACAT
The DNA here is from genome assembly GCA_036873755.1 of Hanleya hanleyi. Lineage (NCBI taxonomy): Eukaryota > Metazoa > Mollusca > Polyplacophora > Lepidopleurida > Hanleyidae > Hanleya > Hanleya hanleyi. The sequence goes on along the minus strand of JAVTVY010002821.1, from coordinate 27,311 downwards.
ACAGCAGTACAAACTGTTACCGCTAATGAGCAGGCAATTATGTACATACAGCAGTACAAACTGTTACCGCTAACGAGCCTGCAATTATGTACATACAGCAGTACAAACTGTTACCGCTAATGAGCAGGCAATTATGTACACACAGCAGTACAAACTGTTACCGCTAATGAGCAGGCAATTATGTACATACAGCAGTACAAACTGTTACCGCTGACGAGCCTGCGATTATGTACATACAGCAGTACAAACTGTTACCGCTAACGAGCATGCAATTATGTACATATAGCAGTACAAACTGTTACCGCTAACGAGAATGCATTTATGTACATATAGCAGTACAAACTGTTACCGCTAACGAGCCTGCGATTATGTAAATACAGCAGTACAAACTGTTACCGCTACCGAGCCTGCGATTATGTACATATAGCAGTACAAACTGTTACCGCTAACGAGCATGCAATTATGTACATACAGCAGTACAAACTTAGTGAGTAAGATTTAATGCCACTTTCAGCAACCGTTAGTCACGACATTTGGGATATATGACTTTTCACAACCGGGACCCTATAGAGACCCTACCGATAGAGCCCTATTCTATTTTACACCGAGGAAATCCACGGATGCCTCAGTTAGTCGCCTCTTACGACAAGCTGTCTGAAGAGCTAATGTCCTTAAATTCTTAATATGACTTTGGAAATATCCTAGTACGACATGTCGTGTTACAGTTAATGGTGGTGGGAAAGGAGTCCGGCGATGAACTACATCATATCTGAATGCATGCCAAGAACCAAATATGATTAGTAAGATTTGTATCTCAGCCACGCATGATTTGTTGCTGTTCATGTGAACGCCTTCTATGGCATGACCACACTGCCCCTATCATCGCTTGAGCGGCATTAGATACAAAATATTTCAGAGCGATGATGTAATAGCCCTATTAAGTCATCTAATGAAAAATGGTGAACTAGGGTGTAGTGGACTGTGAATCGTGAGCTGGGAATTGAAAATACGGATTTAAAATTGTCAACAAACTTTAGTGGTAGTAGTAGTAGTAATAGTAGTATTAGTGGCATGATTTTTTATTTTAAAACAATCAGTGAAATAAAAGCGACTTAAGTCGTCTTAAGATATCGCAGAAGCTTTTGTATTGGCAGAGTGTTTTACAATATCTGCATTTAATCCTGGCACTGTGTAACTGCAGACGATACACACTTACTCCATTCAATAGCCTGTCCATGGGAAATTGTAGGCCAGACCGTCATCTGTCAAGGAGATAATTGAACACAAAGTTGACGATGTCAAAGGCCAGACCGTCCGTGTACAGCAAGTCTTGGACTCGTTAACGGTCGACACTTTACTTCATATAGGTTAATGCACCATAAATAGTTGAATTGATCGAAAAGGATGAGTAACCTTAACTAATGGATCAGGCTGTCAAATGCATTCTCCACTCAATGTAGTGAAGTTTGAAGTTTGAAAGCTCAATTCCAGTACCGCTCGTATTGTAGTTGTATATACATGGTAGTTCCAGGCTGTAAGTAGCGAAGGTTTCTGACACATTTGAACCTTTATATTGGAACATGATGGGATTTCGAACTCAGAAATGGTTGCCGTACATATTCTGAATAGAGATTATCTAAGGCTATTTTCTGAAATATAATTTAAACGACCTAATAATGAAAATGTGTCTATGATAGAGAAACAGCCTGAGAGCGGACTTGTTTCGTGGTCTTTTTCCACCACCTTTTTATTGTTACGTTTAATTGTTACCTGTGTACGGTGAGATCATGCTGGTGAATTATGCTGGCCTGAGGCTTGCCCTCTGTACAAATCATTGTGATTGTAGTTTCTGACTGTGATTGAGAATTTCGTGGAATGTATATAGCGGAACGTTACGATCACATTGATAGCTAATATTGAAAAGTGCCTTTAGTCCTCCACATTGTGGGTAGTAAAACACGACAGCATGCAATTAGGTTATGTTTCACTTTATGGGCGTGTGAGTGTGCATGTTACACTAAATGTGGAGACTATGGTGTTCTATTTGTGCCAAGTTTCCGTCGCCTTTTCAAAACGCGACGTCGCCTTTTGAAACGCGACGTCGCGTTTTTAAAACACGACGTCGCCTTTTGGAAAACACGACGTCGCCTTTTAAAACGCGACGTCGCGTTTCTTTCCTATGTTTTTGCATTGTAAAACTCGACACAACGGAACTCGACGTCGCGTTTTCAAAAGGCGACGTCGTGTTTCACCCACGTCTTGTTTGGCAATGTTAAAAGATAGGAAAGAAACGCGACGTCGCGTTTTAAAACGCGACGTCGTGTTTTTTAAAAGGCGACGTCGCGTTTTCAAAAGGCGACGTCGCGTTTTCAAAAGGCGACGTCGCGTTTCGAAACGCGACGTCGCCTTTCGAAACGCGACGTCGCCTTTCGAAACGCGACGTCGCCTTTTGGTCTTTCAACTGCGCATGTGCAGGTTTAGGGAGCATTTGTTATTAGTGAGCCAGAGCTATCCGCTTGACCATCTCAGAGAATTATAAGACAATCACAATAGTAGAGGGTTCCAATTCTATCAGCAAAACTGTGGGTTACAAGGTTGTCACCGTTATCGTGAAACTAGACTTTGATAGGAGAGCGAAGCAATAAGGGCAGAAACTCTTAACTGAGATTGGAATAAACGAACCTAAATTTGTGGCGGCGTCTCCGGGAATGGTTACACGCTTATTTTCCTATTTTTGATAAAAATAGGTGGTGGTAGCATTGACCTATCTGAACTAAGAGAATTTGTTTTTTTGCGATAGAGTGCCCAATTATTTTAAAACCGCTACATAGCGTATAAATAACTATACAAAGGGTTCAAAGCTCAAATTCAATAACGTATTACTCAACTTGGTAAGTCACTTTTAATATCATTAACCTGAGAAGCACCTGGCTGGAATGTTTTCCACCCATGCAGATCAATCCAGCTTCCATTTTTACACCTGGTGGTGAAAGATTTACAGCCAAGTGAAAATGTGTTGGTCTAGGTAGAAACTGTTTTCACCGAGGACCGTTTTAACCCAGTTGAAATAAATTAATCAATCAACATTTAAATGTCCTCTATGGGTGACACTAACGGCACAGCTTCCACTTAGTGAGTCCATGAGTGCATTGTGCTATAACTGAATGCATAGTGAAATGGCAATTTAAAGTCAAGTAATAAACGACACTGCCAGCCGAGTTTACACCCAAGATTAATGATACAATGTGAATAATATAAAAATAATAAAGCCTGACAAACGTTTAGAGGACGGACAGGATGATTATCTTGAAAAAAAAATAGTTGGTCGCTGTACAAGTAACTGAAAGCTAATGAGGAAACATTGTCTAAATACATGCATTATGCGCACTAATAATGTCAGCTTGTTCTTGTCTTGAGGGGTGCGTATACTCAATGGATATACATGACCTAATTTCTGAGACGGATATAAGCACAGCGAAGTTTCCTACCACACATTTCATTTACACAGTCTTCTACATATATCTACATGTATGTCATTTGTCTTGTCTAACTAAAGCATTGTATCTATAGTCACAACACAATTTCTTGAAAATAAATGATCCCTAGACATGCGCAGTTCTACTATCAAAACACGACGTCGCGTTTCAAAAGGCGACGCGTTTTGAAACGCGACGTCGCCTTTTGAAAACGCGACGTCGCCTTTTAAAAAACACGACGTCGCGTTTCTTTCCTATCTTTTAACATTGCCAAACAAGACGTGGGTGAAACACGACGTCGCCTTTTGAAAACGCGACGTCGAGTTCCGTTGTGTCGAGTTTTACAATGCAAAAACATAGGAAAGAAACGCGACGTCGCGTTTTAAAAGGCGACGTCGTGTTTTCCAAAAGGCGACGTCGTGTTTTAAAAACGCGACGTCGCGTTTCAAAAGGCGACGTCGCGTTTCAAAAGGCGACGTCGCGTTTTGAAAAGGCGACGGAAACTTGGCACAAATAGAACACCATAGGTGACAGACCGTGTTTATCTTATGGAGACTACAGTTGGTGTGGTGTTATATAGCGATCCGAACAGAAAGGTGTTGTATTATGGATTCCATTTCCTTGTCTGGCCTCGACATGTTAAACAGTTGTAATGAACACTGTTCGATCAGCGCTTCTAGACTAGGATCACCTATAATGTTAAATGCTTTCATTTCTAGAATCAATTGAATTTGATGACTGGTTATATGCGAAGCATCTCGGCGCATCCTTGCCCTGAAAATATGCAAAATAGAGGAAATTTCTTGTATATTGACCCTGTAATGAGGAGGATTGCTCATTTCATATGTTTTATCAATTGGAAGGAGAGGTAATATTGGAAAGTTGTACTAATTCCATAACATTTAGTAAATACAACTCAATTTCATAGTATAGTTAGGCCATGGAGCCTTGGTTTCAGAAAGCCGGTATATAATGTGGTGCAAAAGACAAACTATCCTTTTTATCTATTTTCCATTGAAACGTTTTCGTGGGGAATGGATGTTTCAGATCCACAAGAGAGTGCGCAAGGTCCCCAAGACAAACTGTCAGGCTACCGGGAACGCACTCGTGCACTGATCTTGGCCAACGAGGGAGTTCGATTCAACCTGTCACCTTGTCTGGATGGAAGACCTGTAATGACAACCAAAGCAAATTAATACAATACTGACATATAATTCTATGAGCAGGAATACAGGATTCAGATCGCTGTAGCGTACATTTTCCTGAAAAGAAGATCCCTGATCTATGAATTATATTTACCTGTATTCTTATAGATATCTTTAACCGAAGTCCAATATAATAGAAAGATATATACAAAATTATATAGCCCTAGCTATATCGCGATCAGGCCTGGTCACAGCCACAGTCTGGTCACGACCGGTTCCTTTGTGGTTGGGTCCAGCTTCTATCTTCCTTCCCCAGGTCTTCGTAGTAGGGTCCAGCGTCTATCTTCCTTCCCCAGGTCTTCGTGGTTGGATCCAGCGTTTATCTTCCTTCCCCAGGTCTTCGTCCACTCCCGTATGGATGGACTTTATGTCGTGTTTCGTCTTACACGACATGTCCCTCCCGTAGTTAAGTCCGGCATGTATCTTCCTTCCCCCGGTCTTCTTCCCTCGGGCTGTATGGACTTCTCGTCGTCGTCGTGTCTCGTCTTACACGACCTGGCCCCTCCAAGCGTTGGTAACTGTCAATGGATGCGGACGGCCTGGGCACAATAGTACTCTCACAGTACAAAGGCTTCTACGGCACCGGCCCGTCTCTCTGTAACACCGCAGGACAAATCAACTGCACGGCTTACCAGCAGCAGACAGCACCCGTCGTAGGAATAAACCCCCAGGCTTCAGCGACCCTGCTCGCGGCGACTCACTCCGCGGCCCGGCTCCAAGGACGAATCATCAAGGCTAGAGTTCACGGCTACACGGTCCACATAGGATCGGACATCGATAACACACGGTGGATGGGTAGGCACCTGGTCTAGTAACCCTCTTCTTCCACTACTGTATGGTCACCTGGTCTATGAACCTTCTTCACATACTACTGTATGATCATCCGCAATAGATGGGCATTTGGTCAAGGTTTCCCCCTTTATATGGGACAGTATTAATAAATGATTGGCCGTGAATTATACAATGTATGTACAGGGTTGTGAGAGACCGTATGCTTATGGGGGCGTCGATAGATAATCGTTTATGGTAGGATTTACTGGGTAAGTCTATATATATATCAAGCTCTAGACCCGAGCCTATAGCTTGTGAGTGTTAGCGTGAATGTATTTCAACCCGTAGGTTGTGTGTTTAAGTACGTGTGTGCATGGATAATTGTTTATGTAGGAACTGTGTTTGATTTGGTTTAGCTGTACCCTCTTCACAGAGACGAGCATCTCCTACCGGCTACAGCTTTATCGATACCATTAACCACAGTGCCGTACCCGCACGTCTGTGCATTACGGACGAGACAGGTATAGATGCGGTTAGGGTATGGCCACGCTACCAACACTAACGCCGTTAGTTAATTCCCAGAGCTAGACCTGCACCTCTGTGCAATACGGACGATAGTCAGGTAGAGTTAAAAATAACCGTTAACGATAAGTGTCTATACTCTATTTCCCAGTGCTGTACCCGCACAACTCTACAATACGGTTGAGTCAGGTAGAGATAGGAGTAGAGTAAACGCAGCCCGCACGTGTGAATGTAAGTGTGTGCAAATGTATGCTATAGAATTCGGCGGCGGCTCTTCTCCAATTCGGCGGCCTGGTCCCGGCCCGGCGGCGGCAAGAATTCGGCGGCCTGATCACGGCCCCTCTCCGTCCCGGCAATGTATTGGATTTCTTCTCCCCGATACAACTTGACGTGTTCTCACCTTGGAGTTTCTGCTGGTCTGCCTCGTTTCAGCGGGAGTTGGTCTTATATAGGGCTACCGCTCTTCTGCGGATAAAGGTAGAAACAGAACGCTCTTCTGCAGATAAAGGTAGAAACAGACGTTGAAGATATCAGCGCCCTCTTTATTGTCAAATTACCACAATCCCCGATCAGTTTATCTGGACTTCGCTGGAAAAATATGGCTATGGAGGAACAAACCATAATTCATAACGGACGTCACTGGTAAATCTCAGCTTCCAACTCTCTCTAGTTAATTCACACGACGACCGCAAAGTTCACAGTCCTTCATCTGCATATTCTTCAATACCGACTTCCGGATTCCTGACTGACGTCATCTACAGCGAAGCAAGTAAGCTTCACCAGGGTTCTTTTCGCCGTCTCAACTGATCGTTTGAGATAACTTCACCGGAATTTCAAGGCATTGTCTGTCACTCGGATTATTGTAGTTCATTCTAGGAAAATTACAGCGTTGAATTCGATCAGTTAAGTGAACCGCACACGTAAACACAATGTCACTATCGATTTCACAGTAGTCACGTGTCAAAACAGCAGCAGTGATGTATTAAAGGGGAACCCACGGGGTCGTTTGCATTCCTGCACTTTCGTTACACAACCCCCGCCTTCGAAGAACATGACGCCCTCGTCATGGCTCTTGTCACGCTACCAGCAACACGGGAGTGTAGAACAGAACATATGTACAGCGTATACACAACAAAATTACAGGACGACGGTCCTCTTGACTTCTTGACCAAGTCGTCATGTAGAATGGACATCAGGTCCACAGCAGGCCACAGCTACCTCCTGCTGGAGTCATGCATCATGCATCTGAGGCAGTGAAGCCTCGGGGTCAGCCAGACTGTTTTCGTCGCCCACCGGAGTACCTGCAGGTCGGCCCTGCTCCACAGGTCATTCCTCGACGATCACGGGTATCAGCCTTTTTTCGACCGTACGGTCGTGCATCTCCTGTCCACTGGCAGGCTAAAACGTAGTCGTTAAAGCGCCCTGGTCGCTGAATACGACGTCCGCGAGTCGTCCGTGGAGGACTCCACGTTTTCGGCAAGGCCATCTGCCCTTCTGGAAGAGGCGACTCGACTTCAACAGGGGGATCCGGCGGTAATCCAACCTCGTAATCTACCAATCTCCAAGGATGACGGGTTCTCCGTCCACTTTTCGTCTGCCAAAGTGCTGGAGATCTCACTGCAGCTGGGTGCTCCAATGGGTATGGAAAGATCGTCGCAGGCTCCGAGTCGTTCTCAGACTCGACATCACCATCATTCTCAGTAGACTGATTATCCGACGTCTTCCTGGAGTAGAAGGGATTTAAAAGATCATGGTGGACTACATGGAGGCCACCAGCCTCGTCGGCGATGCGATATGTCACATCAGTCAGGACTTCTATCACGACAAAAGGCCCTCTCAAGTAAACCTGATCACCAGGCTTGTATCTCTGAGGCAAAGCTCTCGTATCGTCCACCACCAGTTGAAACGTGGGTGCCGCCAAAGACGTTTTTGGTTGATCCAGCTGTCGGGAACCATCTCGTCTACGGCCTTCGGGGCAATTCGCTCGATAATGGTCATGTTTACCGCATGTCCAGCACCTTGGTGTCCAGTCTCGGTTATCGTATGGTCGTTGTCGGCCACGCCTATGTCCCCATCTCGACTGGTATCGTCGTGGTCGTTGCCGTCGCGGTGGTTCAGTGTCTCGCTGAAGCTGTTCCAATAACCGCTTCATTTCTTTCAGCTGCTGAGTCTCCGTTCCCATCTTTTTCTCGCCATGAACAGCTCTGGTTGTTGCCCATGTTTCATGTCGACGATATGTCTTGAATGCTTCTAGTTCCACGGCCGCATGTACCGCCGCATCCAAGGTTTTAGGCCTTGTCTGCCAGACTTGAAATCTCAGCTCATCACCGATGGCGTCCAGGAACTGATCCTTGGCAAGAGTATCTTGAATGTCGTCTCCGGCATCAGGATAAGCCAGCTGTGCCAGGCGGATTAATGCTTGAGCCAGGCCCGGAAGATCTTCATCCCTCCCGCGGTGCCTAGACTTCAGCTGCGACTTGTACATGTCCATCTGATTTGGCGGGGGAAAATGCTTCTCCAAGGCTTCCTTTAAACGGTCATAGTCGGTACTGCCCGGTGCAGACTTAAGGCTGGTTAGTACTTGTTGTGCTGATCCCCGTAAAGCGACGGCCAGATATTGGCCCTGTTGCTGGTACGTTCACCCATTTATCACGGCGCAATGCCCGAAGTGAGTCTAATAGTCTCGCCATGGCGTGGTACCGTCGTAGGTAGCGGCCTTGACCATCGTTGTTTTCGGTCGTCTAGGTCCTTCCATGGGCGTGGACGTCTGTAATGACCCCTCCACGTCACTGAAGATGGTTCATCCCGGCTTCTTCTTGGCGGCGACCCGTCATGCCTCGGCGTCGTCCCAGATGCGGCTTCGTCTCGACCCAGTAGTGGCGTCTCTACGGCTCATTGCCCTGCTTCCAGTCCGGCCGAACCAGAATGGCTGTAATCTTCACTATTAAGTTGAGTCATCTCATCACGGGAACTTCTCAGCATCGTGGATTTCTCAGCATCTGTCCCATCATGGCGGTCACCGCTGTGCATAATGCATTTGAGACATCACGCTGGTCTTCTACCTCTCGTCTTAGGTCAACGTCGGGTTGTTCATGTACTGGCTCACGCCCCCTCAGTCGATCTTCGGTAGACGTCTCCGCTGAAGGTCGTGGCGTCAGGTCGGCCGGTGGTGCCAACAGCACCGATCCCAGTTCTAGCGTGGACAAGTCAAGAAGATTTTCAAAACCCAGCGTTGCTGTGGTTGATCGTCCGGAAGCCACGCCTCTTCCCTTCTCACGTCGTTCCCGTGGACTCCCGTGGCGCCGAAATCTCCCGTTATATTCATGGTTGTCTGGTCCGGATCCTGGTCCTGGTCCCGGATCCTGGTCCTAAACACAATGTCACTTTCGATTTCACAGTAGTCACGTGTCAAAACACCAGCAGTGATTTATTAAAGGGGAACCCACGGGGTCGTCTGCATTCCTGCACTTTCGTTACACCATGAACTATTGAGTTCGCTATACTTATTGGTTAGTAAACGATGGAAAATTATTATATAACTGGTGATTTTGGTGTGGAAAGACGAACAACCGATTTATTGGTCTACAGTACAGCATGTAACACAAAACATTATCAATATTACTGCTCTTAGTTGAGCGTGGGCTTTCAACGATAGATCTGTTAAGAGTGTTATACATGCTCTGGTCTGCCGTGCTGGCTGATTTAAGTGTTTCATTTTCTGACAAACTCCATGGACGAATGCAGTGGAAATGAAATGACTTGGGACAAACATTCGACAACAAACGACAACCGCTGCTGTTAAAAGACCACGCTCGATTAAGAACCGTAGTAATGGACAAGAGCAGCATAGGCCTACTGCCTAACAAATTCGTTATTGCAGTAGAACGAACATTCGAAATCCTATGTCATTCTAAACGTAATATGCTTATATTGAAAGTTAACGCTGTTGTAAGAACCGCAATATCTAACGGTCACACAGTTCATCACTTTCCATCAGATTTCTGGATAGAGCTATTACATCATTGCTCTTGATCTAATACCGCTAAAGCCGGTGATAGGGCCGTGTGAGCATGCCATTCAAGATGTCTACATGGATAGCTACAATAAAAGCGTGGCTGAGATACAAATCGTCACAGGTATCATTTTTGTCCCCCGCCGCAACGCGGCTGGGGGACTTTAAAATGGTTCTTGCTTCTATGTGTCCGTGCATGTCCGTGCAAGTCCGTGGATGTCCGTGCATGTCTGTTCGAATGATTACTTCCTAACGCTTTGTTGGATTTTTCCGAAATTCGGCATACGCATTCCTTGCGACAAGACGCCCGTCGGTATCGCATTTCAGCAACATCTACCTGAAGGTGGCGCCACTGGGTCAAAATGGATCTTGCTTCTAAGTGTCCGTGGATGTCAGTTACAAGCGATAACTTCCAAACGCTTTCTTGGATTCTTCCGAAATTCGGCATACGCATTCCTTGTGAGAAGATGCGGTTGCGTACTGGATTTCGGTAACATTTGCCTGAAGGTGGCGCCACTGAGTTTCGCTTCTTCGTGTCCGTTCCAGTTAAAATGGGTCTTGCTCTCTTTGTCTGTGGATGTCTGTTCAAATTCTTCACAGGCGATAACTTCCAAATTACAACACATATAAGGGAAGTGGGAAGAGGTGCCGACATACTGACTGCGTCACATGACTTCACAGAATAGTCTTCTGGTTAACCTGTTCTAAAGCACATATCAAGAATCCAAACGCTATATAGACGATCTTCTCGCTGTGGATAATCGCTATATAAATGACGCAGTGAAGGATATATATCCACCTTCACTGGATTTGAAGGAAACTACAGATAGCCCTACAGGCACATCTTATTTAGATCTCTATCTCTATAAAAATGAAGCGGGCATTCTCTCTCGTCGACTTTATGACAAAGAGATGATTACAATTTCGACATCGTAAACTATCCCTTTCTGGATAGTAATATTCCAGTGGGACCTGCATATGGCGTATACATATCTCGCTTAGTAGCATTTGCTAGATCCTGTGTTAAATGTGATGATATTAATCAACGTCACAAACATTGTTGCAGAAACTTATAAAACAGGGCTATTCCACCAAGCGCCTCCACTCAAAGTTTCTCAAATTTGGCGATACATATCGCATGCTGATAACAAAATACGAACGTAGCGTGCAAGATCTATGGCGCTACGTTTCGTAACTTGTGTCTAATTCCGCTTAACCCGGGGCTAGGGGCCGTATGAACCCATGTACTTCAAGATCCTCATGGGACTCATATGGACAGTCACAATCAAAGCGTGACTGAGATACATCTTTTTTTTTAGATGACGACTCTATAACGAATATTATGGATTAAGAATACTGATCAGCGATACGGATTTTATATTTCTGGAACACCATGATGTCTTGCCGGCATCATTGAAAACTGTTGACCGCTTCTCTCTTGCAGGAAACAAGCCTATGTTTATGTATACTATGATTGTCTTTTTGAATTTGGTGCTAATACTGTTATGTGGAAAATGGAATAGGTCTTTGGATTATGGACGCGGATATTCTCTAATGGACGACGGCTGGATTATGAACGACGGACTAGACGCTTGTAATTGTATCTCAGGTACGCTTTTATTGTACCTGTTCATGTGGCAACTTGGATGATATGACCACACGGCCCCTAGCACCGGCATAAGCTTTGTCGGATTCCTTCGAAATTTAGCATATACACTCCTTGTGACCAGACATGGGTTGGTATTGCGTTTCAGCAAGATCCACCTGAAGGTGGCGCCACTGGGTCTTGTTCCAATCTTCTGTGCATGTCCGTGGGTTCCATTCAAATTCTTCACAAGCGATAACCTCTAAATGCTAATAATTAGGCATCCCTAAATGCGTTTGACATTTTTTCTTCAGCATAGGCCTACTGCCTAACAAATTCTTTATTGCAGTAGAACGAACATTCGAAATCCTATGTCATTCTAAACGTAATATGCTTATATTGAAAGTTAACGCTGTTGTAAGAACCGCAATATCTAACGGTCACACAGTTCATCACTTTCCATCAGATTTCTGGATAGAGCTATTACATCATTGCTCTTGATCTAATACCGCTAAAGCCGGTGATAGGGCCGTGTGAGCATGCCATTCAAGATGTCTACATGGATAGCTACAATAAAAGCGTGGCTGAGATACAAATCGTCACAGGGATCATTTTTGTCCCCCGCCGCAACGCGGCTGGGGGACTTTAAAATGGTTCTTGCTTCTATGTGTCCATGCATGTACGTGCAAGTCCGTGGATGTCCGTGCATGTCTGTTCGAATGATTACTTCCTAACGCTTTGTTGGATTTTTCCGAAATTCGGCATACGCATTCCTTGCGACAAGACGCCCGTCGGTATCGCATTTCAGCAACATCTACCTGAAGGTGGCGCCACTGGGTCAAAATGGATCTTGCTTCTAAGTGTCCGTGGATGTCAGTTACAAGCGATAACTTCCAAACGCTTTCTTGGATTCTTCCGAAATTCGGCATACGCATTCCTTGTGAGAAGATGCGGTTGCGTACTGGATTTCGGTAACATTTGCCTGAAGGTGGCGCCACTGAGTTTCGCTTCTTCGTGTCCGTTCCAGTTAAAATGGGTCTTGCTCTCTTTGTCTGTGGATGTCTGTTCAAATTCTTCACAGGCGATAACTTCCAAATTACAACACATATAAGGGAAGTGGGAAGAGGTGCCGACATACTGACTGCGTCACATGACTTCACAGAATAGTCTTCTGGTTAACCTATTCTAAAGCACATATCAAGAATCTAACGATTCGTGATATGTGTTGTATCTCAGGTACGCTTTTATTGTACCTGTTCATGTGGCAACTTGGATGATATGACCACACGGCCCCTAGCACCGGCATAAGCTTTGTCGGATTCCTTCGAAATTTAGCATATACACTCCTTGTGACCAGACATGGGTTGGTATTGCGTTTCAGCAAGATCCACCTGAAAGTGGCGCCACTGGGTCTTGTTCCAATCTTCTGTGCATGTCCGTGGGTTCCATTCAAATTCTTCACAAGCGATAACCTCCAAATGCTAATAATTAGGCATCCCTAAATGCGTTTGACATTTTTTCTTCTTTCTCCCGCTTCTCGCTGTTAGTTTTGAATTTCATGTCGCTTTAAATGAAGGACACCATTTTCTTAAATATGCTGTCCAGTCCTTCTATTCCACCTCATATGATTTACACTAAAGCTTTTGCAGGAACCATATTTTCTTTTAGAAGTATAATATGAAATAACTGGCGGGGGAATCCCCGCAGAACCGAACCCTTGTTAGTTTTGAAATTCATGTCGCTTTAAATGAAGGACAACATTTCCTTCAATTTTGCTATCAAATCATTCTATTCTACATCATATGATTTACCCTAAAGCTTTTGCATGAACCATATTTTGTTTCAGAAGTATAATATGAAATAACCGCAGTACAGAACCCCTGGTTTTTTTAAATTTCGTGTCATCTTAAATGAAGGACAACATTTCCTTCAATTTTGCTATCAAATATTTGATACCCTAAAGCTTTTACATGAACCATATCTTATTTCAGATGTATAACATGAAATACCGAACCCGTTTTTTTATTTATTTCGTGTCATCTTAAATGAAGGACACCATTTCCTTCAATTTTGCTATCAAATAATTGTATCTCGCATCATATGATTTACCCTAAAGCTTCTGCAGTAACCATTTGTGTCCACACGTGTAACTTACTATATTAATTACAACTAAAGTTCCTAAAGTTTGGGTGCACACTGTGCATATGATCAATTTCCTGAATTGAATTGAATTCCACCTTGCGATTTTTCGGACTGACAGATGATGGCATGCAGTTGTCAGTGTGGTTGTTTCATGTACAGGGAGCTTTCTATGGCTTTCATGTCAGCACACCTACCACTGCCCTCAAGGAGAGCATGCCCCATCCCCATGGCTCGGAGCCGCAACCAGTATCTCCTAAACTAGCCCTCGCCCAACCCTCATATAAAATTTGTGTGTTGTGTGCAATATTGGGATAATTGCAACCCCAAAAGGTTTCAATTATCAGGCACAGACCCATGTTTTTGTATTTGCTAAATATGTCCCTTTCGTGCTTGGAATTGTTTTTCGTGCCAATCCGCTTCTGGGTGGCGCCACCTTGGGCCAAGTTAAAATTGCATCTCCAGACAATAACTTTTGAAAATCTTAAGGATTCTTTCCAAATTTGATGTGGTGGTACCTTGCCTAAGATCTGGCTTGAGAATGTTTTTCATGTTGATAGGGGGACCATCTGAAAGCTAAGTTAAGTGATTCCAGACAATAACTTTTGAAAACCTGAACCGATTCATTCCAAATTTGGCGTGTTGGTACCTCGCCTCAATTTCTCGTTTGGCATTGTTTTTCATACCGATCCACATATAGGTGGTGCCACCTGGGGGAAAATTTAAAATTATGTTAAAAAATCTTGTCGATCTGCTCATAGGTGGCGCCACCTGTAGGCCAAGTTAACATTTTCTATTTCCAATGTCAAGGGATCTTGCCTCAAGATCTCGGTTGGAATTATTTTTTATGCCTATCTGCCTACACATGGCGCTACCTGAGGGCCAAGGTAAAATTGCATTTCCGGACAGTAACTGTTAGACCTTAATGGATTCTTTTAAATTTGGTATGTGGGTATCTACCCTCAAGGCATCTTATGGGGCCATGTTAATGATGTTTTTCCTAAGTTTTACGTTTTTACTTTCTTCTCAAATAATGCATGTTTCCTTTACTAAAGATGAAAAAGGCATGCCTCCAATCGTATTCGATCGACTGTATCTAGTTTCTTCAATATTTGGCATATGCATTTCTTGTGACAAGATGTTGATTGGTATTGCGTTTCAGAACGATCTGCCTGTAGGTGGCACCACTAGGGTTCTTTCCGTTCTTTTGTGCTGCAAGCAATAACTTTGAAACGCTTTGAAATGTTGCTCGAAATTTGGTTTCCGGGCAATAACTTCAGAAATGATCATCAAATTCTTCCCAAATTAGGCATGCATATACATTGTACCTTGCCATGAGATGTTGCTTGGGATTGCGTTATCTACTTCTGCTCAGGAAGTGACGTCACCTGATGACAAAATCTGAAATTTGTTTTTGGCCAATAACTTGAGAAATGCATGCTCATCGGATTCTTCTCAAATCTAGCATGCATGTACCATGCCAGGAGATGTTGCATGGGATTGCCTTTCACTCACTTGCACTTACAGGTGGCGCCACCTGGTGGCAAAATCCCAAATTTGTCTCCGGGTAATACCATGACCTAAGATGTCGCTTGAGATTGCATTTCGCCCACTTGCGCCTATAGGTGGCGCCACCAGGTGTTAAAATCAAAATTTGTTTTCAGCCATTAACTTGAGAACAAAATTTAGCATGCATGTATCATGCCAGGAGATGTTGCGTGGGATTGCCTTTCGCTCACTTTTACTTACAGGTGGTGCCACCTGGTGGCGAAATACCAGATTTGTAGAGAACCGCTCGTCAGATTCTTCTTAAATCTGTTTGAATATATCATGACATATGATGTCGCTTGGGATTGCGTTTCGCCCACTTGTGCTTGCGGGTAGCACCACATCGTGTCAAATCTAAATTTGATTTCGCCCATCAGATTTTTCTCCAATTTGGTATGCAGATACCATGCCATGATATGTCCCTTGGGATTGTAATTAACCTGCTTCTTCATACAGGTGGCGACACCTGGTGGAAAAATCTGAAATTTGTTTCCGGCAATAATTAGACAACTGCTCATCGGATTCTTCTCAAATTTGGTATTCATATGCCATAAGATGTCACTTGGGATTGTGTTTCGCACACTTGTGCACACAAATCTAAATTTGGTTTCCGGGCAATAACCCCTTTTCAGATTCTCCCAAAGTTCGTATGCTGATACACCATGCCATGAGATGATCCTTGGGATTGCATTTCGCTCACTTGCACCTACAGGTGGCGACACCTGGTGGCAAATTTAAAATTTGGTTTCCGGACAATAGGTTGATGACGCATTCAGCTTCTCGTCAAATTTGGTTTGCAGATAATATGCCTTGAGATGTCACTTGGGGTCGCTTCTCGGTTACATAATTTCCATGCTTCACTGCATGGAAACTATATTACAGAAGCAAAAAGCTTTCAGTTGATTTTAAAACTTGGGAAGGCAGAAAGACCCTTCCGCATCCAACGCCTATGAAGTAGCAGTTGCCTCCCTCATGTATATCCCCCGAGACCAACAATGCTAAAAAATATTGCTGCCATTTCGGCGGGGGACTTAGCATCCACTGGCTGCTTGTTGAATTTTGTTATGTGTTTAGATAAGCAAGCACAATATTGACCTGTGGGGTCATATAACTCCTTGTCAATGTGCCGGGATCTTTTTCTGCCACCTATATGTTCCGTTTAATTACTTGTTTCGTTTAATTACTTGGGATATCATCGTTGCTATGTTATAGGATATCATCGCCATTATATCTTATCGCTTAATAATCAGAAATATATGTATCAAACAGCCATGACATTCATTATTAATGAAATATACATTACAAGCTTCGTTCTATTTGGAATTACAAACTGAAGCTTTCAGTGAAACTATAAAATACGATACCCTGAATCACACAAGTCTATGCTCGTTAAAGTTCTATCAATGTTTTGTTGTCTACCTTATAACTATTTCAACCAGTCATCCTATTACTTTCTTTATAGCCAATAGTATCTTTCGGAGTGATTATCTTTCTTACTACTGCATCAACATCCACCACAATATCGAAAATATGCGACGAAAAGAGGTAAACATGACCCTACTTTTATCAAGTGAGAACAGTTAGATCGTTTGTGTATAATTGTTGATTCTCCAGTAATACACCCGTTCACAATGCGACGAAAATGTTTAGATAAACAATCACAGTCGAAAGTGGAATGCCTTCATGCCACCAAATAACAGTGGTTCAATAAAACATTGGCGGTTGAGATTACAAGCGTCTGGTCCGTCATTCATTATTCAGCCGTCGTTCATTAAAGCATATCCGCGTCCAAAATCCAAAGACCTATTCCGTACTCCATATAACATAATTAGCACCACATTAAAAAATAAACATAGTGTACTTAAACGTAGATCAGTTTCCTGCAAGAGAGAAGCCGTCAACAGTTTTCAATGATGCCGGCAAGATATTATGATCTTTCATAATCATCAAATCCGTATCGCTGATCAGTATTCTTAATCCATATGATATTCGATGTAAATTCGACATCAAGAGATCTCAGTCACGCTTTGATTGTGACTGTTCATATGAACACCATGAGGATCTTGAAGTACATGAGCTCATACGGCCCATAACCCCGGGTTAAGCGGAATCCGAGACAAGTTACGAAACGTAACGCCATAGATAATGCACGCTACTCTCGTATTTTTCTATCAGCATGCGATATGTATCGCCAAACTTGAAAAATGTTGCGTGTAGGCGCTTTGTGGTATAGCCCTGTTTTATAAGGTTAGGCAATTCTGTTTTGTGACGTTGATTAAAATCGTCACATTTAACACAGGATCTAGCAAGTGCTACTAGGCGAGATATGTCGTCGTCCTTCAGTGGTTTTGTATACGCCCCGTTTACCAAGACCTTTTATTCCCTGTTAGTGGCGGTAGGTTCCCGTGAAAAATTATGGCAGATAGTGAACGTTCAGCTCCGCTTACCAGAAGTGAACAGCGGTCACGGGAGAACACTTTTGACTGTAAAAAGTGGATGAGTGAAAATGATTTGAACACTCAAACAGTTGCAGGTCTCATGGACAATTGGTTTGAGTCAGTCAAATGCCTTAAATTATTGTCACCGGCTATGGTCGACGAGACCTTTCAGGAACTGCCCGTCGGGCAAAGACATTTGTTAAAACAATGCGCTGCTAGAGATATCGGGCTATATGTACACGGCCGTGTCGGTCAACAGACAAGAACGAGCACCGAATACTCATGCCTCGGTAAATTCGGCACCGATGTCTCGCGAACACCAGCCGCAGATCATCGAGCGGGCTGGACAAACTTCCTGGGACACTCTGATGGCAAGGAGCTGTCCGCGACGGAGCTGTTTGATGTTCTACAACAAGTGGCGAGTAATGGATGACCGGACCCAGCAGAAGTAGGACCTGCCAGACCAACACCTCCCGTGCCTACGGGACCCGGAGTTGAGCATTACGGGGTTGACAATAGTGGCATGTTGAAATTTCTCTCCATGAATTCTGATCCATCGGATAAAACGCCGCACCGAATACTCAAGCCTCGGTAAATTCGACGCTGATATCTCGCAAACACCAGCCGCAGACCACCGAGCGGGGTGGACAACTTCCTGGGACACTCTAATGGCAAGGAGCTGTCCGCGACGGAGCTGTTTGATGTTCTACAACAAGTGGCGAGTAATGGATGACCGGACCCAGCAGAAGTAGGGCCTGCCAGACCAACACCTCCCGTGCCTACGGGACCCGGAGTTGAGCATCACGGGATTGACAATCGTGGCATGTTGAAATTTCTCTCCATGATTTCTGGTCCATCGGATAAAACGCCGCACAGATATGTGAGAGATTATATTACGCTTGCTCACAATTCTAATCAGACAATAAATGATGATATGGGCCTGTTTGAATTTAAACTGAAGGATAAAGTCCCCCATGACCGGTTATCACAGACTCAGTATATGGAGGGATCAATAAAAATTCTTCAGGAGATGATCGTAAAGAACCGTTGTACCCAAGAGACTATTCTCGCCTACACACAGTATATTGCAAAATTGGCTACCGTTGGACAAGTGTTTGATTGGACGACAGTGCGTAATTTTGACTGCGAATTTAGGCGTAAGCAACATCAAAGAAAAGGATGATGAATTTCTTATGCAGGCCATATTACGTCCTAGGGGTGAGCGTGGGGTTTCCAGTAACCGGAATGTAGGACCAACACCGCAAAATAAATCCGCATCTCGGTTTGATCCAAATAGGGGAAAACCAATCTGTGCGAAGTTTTACGGGCGCAACTGCTGCTCTCTAACGGTGTGTAACTATTCACATATTTGTGGTACCTGCTTTTCGGCGTTCCATGGGGAGTTTACCACAAGGCAAGGCAGTTTCCATCAAAATAACTCCCTGGTCCCAGCATCACAACCAGAGTTCCGTCCCTTCTCAGTAACAAAATGTACCAGTGTTTGGGATCGTGAGTTAGTGGGGGACCTGGACCGTGAGTTTTTGTTAGATGCCAGTGGTGTCAAAATGGTTTTTCAATAGTGACTAGTGAAAAAACTCCTGTTAAAGCTTTTACAAAGAACTGTAAATCCGCATATGAAACAGAACACAAGTAGAAAAGACTATACTGACTGGACTTAACGAACACAATTATATTAAGGTTGCTGACCCCCCCAGTTATTATTAGTGCTTTGGCGGCTGTTCCAAAAGCCAACGGTGATGTGCGTGTCATTCATGACGCAAGTAGACCCGAGGGACAATGTCTTAATGATTATGCAGAAGCAGAAAGTTTTAAGTATCAGACTGTTAGAGATGCCCTGAACGAATTTGATCTTAAATCGGCATATAGGTCCGTTGGTCTACACCCCAGTAATTTTCCATACACCGGCCTGCAGTGGACATTTGCGGGTGACATTCGACCGACATCAATGGTGGACACCAGGCTTCCTTTCGGCTCAAAATTTAGTCCCAGTATATTCAATCGTCTTACACAGAGCGTGTGCAGAATGATGCGCAAAAGAGGAAAAAAGTACAAAATACTTAGATGATTTTGTACTGTTTGAAGAGACTTATGAAGACTGCCTTGACGCATACAATATTCTAATCTCTCTCCTGAGGTCTTTGGGGTTCATGATTAGCTGATCCTGTTTGACCTTAGTAGTAGTCATTGCGTAAATGGGCAGGAGTTTCACCCGGATGTAGAGGTCATTTGGGGCGGAAACGAGGCGGGAGGAGAGGTCAAGTGCAGTATAGTTCCGGCAGAAGGACCAAAAGCTACCTCCAGCACAGGAGAGTTCCAATTGTTGGAGGGGATGTATACAGGATGTATTCATCCGCGGTGATGCGGTCTGGCCGCGGTTTTGGCGGTGATTCGGTCTCGGGAAAAAGCTTCCGCGGAGAAAAAGTAGTCCCTAGATAAAATGGTCCGATGGGGTCGAGTGAGGTATCAAAGTGAAGCTTATGTGAAGGGGCATCTAATGGGCTGGGTGTGGGGTTGACATATCGGCCTTCTGCGCATGCGCGGTGGCCGAAGGGTATGAAAATAGCCGTGTTGGAGCTAGGGGAGTCCCTAATGGTCCAATGGGGTCGAGTGAGGTATCAAAGTAAAGCCTATGTGAAGGGGCATCTAATGGGCTGGGTGTGGGGTTGACATATCGGCCTTCTGCGCATGCGCGGTGGCCGAAGGGTATGAAAATAGCCGTGTTGGAGCTAGGGGAGTCCCTAATGGTCCAATGGGGTCGAGTGAGGTATCAAAGTAAAGCCTATGTGAAGGGGCATCTAATGGGCTCGGTCTGGGGTTGAACTATTGGCCTTCTGCGCATGCGCGGTGGCCCAAGGGTATGAAAATAGCCGTGTTGGAGCTAGGGGAGCTACTAATGGTCCAATGGGGTCGAGTGAGGTATCAAAGTGAAGCATTCGTGAAGGGGCATCTGATGGGTTGGGTATGGGGTTGAACTATCGGCCTTCTGCGCATGCGCGGTGGCCCAAGGGTATGAAAATAGCCGTGTTGGGAGCTAGGGGAGCCCCTAATGGACCAATGGGGTCGAGTGAGGTATCAAAGTGAAGCTTATGTGAAGGGGCATCTGATGGGCTGGGTGTGGGGTTGAACTATCGGCATTCTGCGCATGCGCGGTGGCCCAAGGGTATGAAAATAGCCGTGTTGGGATGTAGGGGAGCCCCTAATGGACCAATGGGGTCGAGTGAGGTATCTAAGTGAAGCATTCGTGAATGGGCATCTGATGGGCTGGGTGTGCGGTAGGAATATCATTCTGCGCATGCGAAGATGGCGACACATCATCTCGTCCAATCAGAAGCGAGTATTTCAAATCCGTCCCAGAGCTCTCGTCCAATCAGAAGCGAGTATTTTGACCCGGTGCATTATGGGACATATCCAAGATGGCGGCACGTATGTTCAAGATGGCGGCACATCCGGTGTCGAAAACTGGCCATTTTGTCGGGATGTGGTCACCTAGTGTCGAAAACTGGACCCTGTATGACGTCACTTTCGGGGTTTTCACTAAAAAACTACCTCCAAACATAGAAGAGTTCCAAATGTTTCCCCTTACACGTCCGTATGTTCAACCGCCGGGGTGTTTCCCCGCCCCGCCCCGCCCCGCCTCGCCCCGGCCGCAGTATTATACAATCGGATAGCGGTTGTCGTGAATAACAACAAGTTCAGCAATGTTTATATATTTTATTATCCCCAATGTTACATCACACCCAGGCTGGGGGAACCGCCCTGGGTATGCTTAGTATGTTCACAGCAAAACAAACTGAAATATCAAACATCGTGTTTTATTATTTAACGCACCGTCACATTAGGTACAAGGGTTTACTAAGCTCAATTCAACGATCAGCATGTAGACATAGAGAGTATGTGCGGCATGTTATGGTATTCATCAGTGCGCGGGTGACGCATTCAACCGATGGTGGTGGTCGGTCAGCTTGGTCAGGAAAAACGTGATATTGGTTACCCTCTCTACCACCCATTGTATGTTGGGGCGTTGACGATGTGCCCATCTCAAGGGTTCCACGGTGTCCAGTATCTCCAGCATCGTCTCTAGTGACCTCCGGTTAATGATAGTGAACGGCTGGTCAGGCACATAGATATTATTGCCGGGATAATAATACCGTAACTGGCCCGTCTTTTTGTGACGTAAGATGTATCCGAAAGCGACATTCAATTTGAAGGCCGTAGTTTGATCTTTGAAGATGGCTTCCACGTAGCTGCGTAGACAGGTGCGGTTGGTCAGTGGAAAATTGTAAATATCTTGAATAGGGCCATGAGGGTGGAAACAGTGCCGTGTCATGGACCAATGGCGCCGATCGATATCACTCACTGGATGGTTGTCCTGTAAGAGATCGCCCAGAAAATGTTCGATGTTGTCAGGCGTATGACTCGAAACCGTAACGCTGGGGTCCGGCTGGATACCCAGGCTCTTCTGAACTGTGGGTATAGGCGGGCTCTCCTTCATCGCATCACCATTGGCGTTCGTCTCCCTGGGCTTATCTTCACTGGGTTTGACCTTCGGCGGCTCCTCTTCAGTAAGAAGTTGTCGCTCAAACCGTAGAGACGGACCATGAACCAAACGCTGATGCCGTCTTAACTGACTGCGGCGTTTGAAGAGTTGACCACAATCCTCGCATGGACGCTTGCATCGCCCATGAATTGAACGTTCGTGGCGCAGTAACTGATCCTCCCGATTAAATGACCCTGCGCAGGTTATACAAGTATACCGTGCATCGTTGTGGGTGGAGGCTTCGTGGCGTCGTAAATTATCTAGACGAGTAAACTGCCTCTGACAAGTTGTGCAAGTGAACATCTTGGTGGAATCGCCCAGAAAATGTTCGATGTTGTCAGGCGTATGACTCTGTACCGGGGCATGAATCAACCGTTGGTGTCGCAGCAACTCACTGCGTCGTTTGAAGAGTTGACCACAATCCTCGCATGGACGCTTGGGCGGCCCATGAATTGAACGTTCGTGGCGCATTAACTGATCCTCCCGATTAAATGACCGTGCGCAGGTTATACAAGTATACCGTGCGCCGTTGTGGATGGAGGCCTCGTGGCGTCGTAAATCTTCTGGGCGAGTAAACTGCTTCTGGCAAGTTGTGCAAGTGAACATCTTGGTGGTTGACAGAGTGTCTGACGAAACGGCAAGGCCGCTTCCCTTTTATAGCACGCTAGCTGGTAATCTATTTTTAGCACACTCTATCCCAAGACGAGGATTAAAACTGGTGTACTGGTGAGCCGCATTGTGCGCACGCGCATGAAGACCCTCATACATACCTCAATGCAGGCGCAGACGCGAAGTGCCCGGATGTAAAAATGACGTCACTTCCGGTTTGGGTGAATGGAGCGTGACCTTTGGACATGTCCAGACTTGTCTGACCGCCATTGTTGGAAAATGGCGGCTAATGGCGGAAGGTGGCCGCCATTGTGGAAAAATGGCGGATAATGGCGGATAATGGCGGAAGGTGACCGCCATTGTGGGAAACCCCCACAGACAGGTCAGTACATGCATTTCTATGATGTTCACGCATAATAAAAGGATTGATCTGTAATCTGTGTTGTTGTTGTTCTCTTTTTTGGACTAACCCATCAGAATAGTACGTATCACGGACTACACCCGACGTCTAGGCGCGCGTGTGTCACCTGGTCTATAAAACACGTCCCTCGGGATCACACACCTTCATTTCTACGGTTGCAGAGCCATGACGGAGATCCAGCCCTATGCGACTCGCATTTTACAGCATGCCACCGCGGTGAATTCATTCACGGGTTACCGAGCAGTGGTCCGGTCCATGTTTGCAGATGGCGACGACAACGAGGGACGACGCCAGATCCTCACCGAGTTCACAGAAGCGGTCCTCCACAGAGTGCACTCGATGGCGAGGCGTGCCATCACTCACCACTACTGGACTATGACAGCCATCCTTGATGCTCGCGCTATGGACCAGGAGCGCTCACGCCGGAACCAGCGACGGCTGGTTGGCCTCATACTAGTCTGTGCCCTATTGACCCTGGCGCTGTGGTATTGACAGTGGGGACTATAAATACGAGGGTGAGACAGAGTGTGTGTCATTCAACGATCGTCACTGGGTCAAGCATGTCACCCATCCTACGAGCCATCCTGCCCCTTACACCCCGGGTGGGGTTACACGTCTATGAAGATAAAGTCACCCTGGTGGAAGACCGTGGAGATGTTTGCTGGTCGCCCGCTGAGACCGTATCGAATACGGTGACGCTACACCGTGACGGCTGGACCAAATTTAAACGGGTGTTGAGCAGCGAGCTCGATGGACACGTCATCCACATAGACAATGCCATCTACGTATACCGTGGACCTTTCTTCCCACGTCTGGGCCGCTACCAAGATGCTACGCGAAGCTTCACCCTAGACCCCGATCTGTGGACAGCCTTGGAGAAAGTGGTGCCTATCGTGGACCAGCTGTTTACACCGGACGATCGGTCATCAGACGAGTTGGAGTGGGCTCGTGCCCTGAGAGAATCGGCGGCAGAACCCCATGAACAACTGTCTAGCCATGAACCCGACGACGATGCCATTGATTACCCGGCTAGACTCAGTCAGCCCAGTGATATGACCACCTGATCCTTTTGATCTCACGGGGTTCTCCCTATAAATACGAGAAACAGTCAAATCTGGTACCATTCACGTACTGACCATGGCGGAGCATATGATACTGGCGTATCTCAGCTTGACCCCCGAGGTTTTCCTGCACGTGTATGCGGATAAGGTCGATATCAAGGAGGAGGTGGGAGACATCTGTGATGCGGACCCTACGTTACAACCATGCCCGGCTCACATTCGTCTGTTCCGAGAGGGCTGGACCAAATTCAAACGGGTGTTGTCTGGTGAACTGGACGGCGATCTCATCCACTTGTGTCACGATGTGTACATCCGACGCGGCCCTTTCTTTGCTCAATTGGCTCGGCTAGATGGGGGTACAGTGCATTTTACCATTCACCCTGATCTATGGTCTGCATTGGAAGATGCCGTGGTAGATGTGGATGAAGTGCTTATCAAGCGGTCATCAGACGAGTTGGACTGGTCATTTACCATGGACACTGTGAAAGCCAATGCAGAAAATCAGAAAGAAACTCCGGCCCAAGATATACCCGTTATAAATAAACGATAGAGCCAGGGTGCATCATCATTTTGTCACCATGAAGCGCTGGGAGAAGGTGTTGGATAACTTATACTACAGTCCCGACAGTCCGGCGGCCTATAGCGCATTGTCGGCTCTCTATCGAGCGGCCAAACCCCAGGGGATACAACGTGCCCAAGTCCGAGATTGGTTAAGAAAACAAGACACCTATACCTTACATTGAGCTGTCCGTCGCCATTTTCTACGGAACCGGGTCATCGTGGGAGGAATAGATGCCCAGTGGCAAGCGGATTTGGTCGACATGAGCGCCTTTGCCAAACACAACGATGGGAATCGGTATATCTTGACGTGCATCGATATCCTATCCAAGTATGCGTGGGTGGTACCCATCCGGACGAAAACAGGGGCGAATCTCATAGCGGCGTTCAAAGACATCTTCAAGACCGGGCGCAAACCTTTGTATTTGCAAACCGACGAAGGCACGGAATTCCTCAACAGACCGTTCCAAGCCTTTCTCAAGAAACAGAAGGTATTTTTCTTCCATACGTACGAGACCAAGGCTTCCGTGGTGGAAAGGTTCAACAGGACATTCAAAGGCCGCATGTATAAATATTTCACCTATAAAAATACAAGGCGGTACATCGATGTTCTCCCGAAACTGGTGAGGGGTTACAATCGAGCCTATCATCGGAGTATAGAGAGAGCCCCCATTACCGTGACCCAACGCAATGAAGCCCAAGTCCGGCGTGTCTTGTACCCCAGGCCATGGCAGCGAACGACGAAGGCGATGTACAAGGTCGGGGACCCTGTACGGATCAGTAAAGTGAAGGGCAAGTTCGAGAAAAGTTACTTGCCCAACTGGAGCGATGAGCACTTCCTGATTAAACGGCGCCTACCCCGACAGCGGCGAGTCTATGAACTGGAAGATCTCCAAGGGGAAACGTTGCTGGGGACGTTTTACGAGACGGAATTACAGCCTGTTGTAAAAACACAGCAAGACTACTACACGGTGGAGCAGATTTGAAAACGGAACGTCGACGTGGCAAACTGTTTCATTTCGTCAAATGGCAAGGCTGGCCCAGTTCCTTCAATTCTTGGGTCGCTGCCAACCAGGTGAAACGACTATAAAGCCAGACACCACTGCCGTCATCCTTCATTCCACGTCCGACCATGAACACGGTGCAACCGTCTCTGAACACAGCGTCTTCCAAAACGCGCAAAGCGCAAGTGGGCTTTATGGTGATAGTGCTAACCCTGCTGAGTGTGCTGTACGGAGGTGTGTTTTACGACGTAGCGTATGTCAGTACGTTACTTAACCAACTGAGAACACCAGCCATCAGTGAAACCGGTCTACAGAGAGCACCAGTCAACCCCGTATCGAGCCCAGTAATCACCACCACACCCCGTGTACAAGCCACGTCGAGCTCCACACCAAGCTCTACACCTACACCAAGAACACCCACTACGTCTCAAGACCCACCGGATTTCATCCCTCACAGTGAACAGACAACGACGACCCACGTTGTACCCACCACCACCATCATCATCCCTGACAGTGTACAGACAACGACGACCGACGTTGTACCCACCACCACTCCAGTTCACTCGTCCGAAATTTACAAGAGCGGGTTACCACGACAACGGATACACCTCGAACCATGGACCCACGGTGGCAGCATCCCTTCACGTGTCTCATCGCAGGACCGACGGGCTCCGGCAAAACGCACTTCGTCCGGAAGCTCCTTCAACACGCCGACAGCATGATCACCCCATCTATTGTCCGAGTCGTGTGATGTTACGGAGAATGGCAGGCAGCGTATGCAGCAATGCCCCACATCACGCTCGTGGAAGGCCTACCCAACATGGCCGACTTGGAACCCGACACCTTGGTGGTTCTGGATGATCTCATGGCGGAGACGGATGCGCGGGTCACCCAACTCTTTACCGAAGGCAGCCACCATCGACGGCTCAGCATCATCTACATTGTGCAGAATCTGTTCAGTAAAAACAAAGAACATCGGAACATCAGCTTAAATGCCCACTACCTGGTGGTCTTCAAAAAACCCGAGAGATACCACTCAACTGCTGCACCTAGCGAGACAGATATATCGCGGCCGCACACCGTTTGCGTTGGAAGCCTTTAAAGATGCCACAACCCCTCAGCCCGGGTATATGCTCTTCGACCTCAAGCAAGCCACCCCCGACCACCTTCGACTACGGACCGGCATCTTTCCCGGAGAGACCCACCACGTGTACTTGCAAAAAATAATGTAAACACACCCACAGTGGCGCCCCCAGCTGGGATGTGTGTGTGTTTGATGATGGAGATAATAAAAAGGATGAATACCACAGCAGGGTTGACTTTGTCTCTGAGGTAGGTAAAAAGAGCAGAGTTGTGGGTTCTGGCATTAGTTGTACATGATGTCTGCGCGAGTACGGAAGCACG
>JAVTVY010002820.1:0-34093 GCA_036873755.1 Hanleya hanleyi | reverse complement strand
ATATACCTGTACCATCATATTAGCTACATTTATTTTACATGTTAATATATATATGTGTAATCCAAAGAAAGGCATTCAATTTACTGGCTGTCCAGTATCCTAGGTACCCTGTATTGGACGGCAGCATGGACTGCTTATGGAAGTCGGTGCAGTTTACATATACTGCTTGTTGTTGTCACAGTGCTTTTCCATTTTTGCGACTCTTGTCAGTTAATTATGATTAATATCTAGGTAATTCTACAATGTAGATGTGACATCTCATCAAATACAAATTCTCACCACAACATGGACATATTATTTTTGTTTGTGTACGGTGCCATTTTGCCATTGTATTGATGACTTTCCAAGAAAATCGAACATTGGATGGAAAGCAGGAACAGGATCTAAAGCCCCCCACCTCATTTCTTTTCCCATCACCACCAGCTCAAAGTTGTTTATTCCTTTTTTGTAATATCCATATTTTAATAATATGCCTAATTTCGATATACTTACATGTAGAATTAATTAAATTTTGTTATACCATTTGTTCAGTTTAAGCAGATCATGTGAAAATATTACGTTGTTTGTGACAGGTGTGGTCGTTGTTATGTACGTCCGTCCGTCTGTCCATCACAGCTTTCTCTCTACCAAGATATGTTTAGGATGACTAATCCTAGGCACACCAAATTTGCAGTTCACATCCATATGCTCGTGATCCAGAACCCTATTGAATCTGGACCCGATTGGCTGGAAACTTGGGTGATCAACTTTAACTTATGTGAAACTGTCATAACTTTCTCGTTACCAAGATATCTTTTGAACGACTTACCCTAGGTACACCAAACTTTTAGTACACATCCATATACTCATGACCCAGAACCCTTATGAATCTGGGCCCGATTGGGTGGAAACTTTGGTGGCCATCTTTAATTTATGCGAAACCATTAATCTTTTGTATCTCGAATACCATTTCACTATTCAGTGTGATACTTGTTATAGGTCATCGATATACACCAAGAAACTAAGAGATGACCAAACCAGTTTCTCTGAATGGGTAGAAACCTTGGAGGCCATCTTTAATTTATGCAAAATCTTTAATGATGTATATCTCTGATACCATTTAAGTGTTCTATATGAAACATGGTATTCAGCATCGATGTATCAAGAGACTTGCAATGAATAACCCCATCAGTTCCTCTTAGTGGCGGAAAGGATGGACGGCCATCTTCAAATTATGCAAATTCATTTCTATCTCTGATACCGTTCAATTGTTGGATGTAAATTTGGTATACATCATCAGACTTACGACATCATCAGACTCAAGAGACTTACGATGAATGACACAACTGGTTTCTCTGATTGGGCGGAATTCTTGGCAATCATTTTTAATTTATGCAAGTCATTAATGATCTAAACCTGATACTGTTTTAGGGCTTCATATGAAACTATACATCATCAATACGATAGGCCTACATCAAGAAACTTACAATTAATGTCCCGGGTGTGAAAAGTAATAGGGCCCAACGTCGTGATATGACTGAATTATAGTTGAAAGCGACGTTAAATCATATTCACTCAATCACTCACTCACTTACAATTAATCACAACCAGTTTCACTGATTGGGTGGAAAACTTGATTGCCATCTTTAATTTATGCAAAATCTATACCTCTGGTACTGTTCAAGTGTTTGATGCAAGACTTTGTATAGATCAATACATCAGGAAACTAAAACGAATGAGAGAACCGTTCTCTGATTGGATGGAAACCTTGGCAGCCATTGTTAATTTATGTAAAATCATTGATAATCTGATATCCTTCTATGCTGTTCAAGTGTTCAGTATGATACTTGGTATACATCATCGATACATGCATCAAGAGACAAGTAATGACTCCCGGTTTTTCTGATTGGATGGAAACCCGGGGGCCATTTCGAATTGCAAAATTTTTAATAATCTGTACGTATATTTGTCACTTGACTGCTTGGTGTTCCTGACGTCTTCAAGGTAGTATGGTTCAGATTGAATACATTATGATTGACTGGCGCTCAGAGCCGAGGGGTTTTCAGATGCGCAGCTTTGTATTGAAATCATAGTGTGGATTCAGCTACATGATTAAGTTGAATGTCTTTTGCAAAAATCTGCTCTGTTAGACCATGCCTCAGTCTGCAAACTTGAAATCCCTCAACAAACTGACTAGCTTAACCATGTGGGAAAGATAAACCTGGTTGGAAGAATGTATAGGGCCTACTGTGAAACATGGTAAACTGACCAACCTGTAAATACTGACATTATCTTGTGTCCCAGTACTTAAATTTAACTTATTTTGGACATTGATAAACAAAAGCCCTGTCCAAACTGACACTATAATCTGGTCCCTAGCGTGGTCAGTTTATACACGTTTCAATGTGCATGTAACATATATGTAGTCGACACACTTTGGCAGAAATAAATGCATTTGATCTGAAATTAATCTCTGTATACTGTTTTCCTTGTAAATTGTCAACCCTCAACCACATTTGTCTAGATAAATTTGTCATTATACTGAGTTTGCTGTTGTAATGAACAGAGAATAAGTGTAACAATTAGTACAGTTTTGTTTCCGTAAATTTTGTCTTTATAATTAAGTTTCTGTCTCGGTGTCATTATAATGAGGGTTCATTGCCGACATCTGGGTGAACTGGCTTACCTCTAAATATCGACTCTGTACATGGTCCCATGTACTTGAATATAAAGTATTTTTAACCTTGATAAACCAGAAGCCTGTCAAGACCAAAACAATATCTGGTCCCAAGCATGGTAAACACAGATTTTAAGCACAATTTTGTCTGTTAGACTAAGCAGATGTGTTGTGTGGGCATATATTGAAGCCAATTAATTTGACTCTTGTGAAGTGCTGTCAACTCGCATTTTTGGCAACTTTCCATTCTAATAAAGGATTAATTCTAATACGAAAAACCCTTTTCGGTGTTGCGTTAGTAAAGTCAAAAATTAATTTCTTTAATTCTGCACAAAAGCTGCTTCGTACAGACAAAACACCCAAGTTCTCAATGGTTGAGGCACAGAGTCAAACATGTCCAAGAGACCTAAAACAGCATCGACTGATATCTGAAATTGGGCTTACGTTTGTTTTTGGATTTTTCCTATGCATTTTATTTTGGATTTTTTGATATATCTAAATATGACACCTTGAACCAAAATACTATTTTGTTGTAATATCAGGTATTGTAACTTTGAAAACATTAATTTCTGTTGAAGGTGTCATTTGGGCAATTTGAAACACTTTCTGTATGAAACACAACATTAATTTTTGACTTTGCTGACGTAGCACCGAGGGGAGATTTTCATATGTTACAGTAAAGCCCAACGAACACAGCAAACCTTTTGTTGTATTAGAACAAAAAAATTGATTTGTATTTTTGCCTGTTTTTGTTCCTGTTCCCCACATACAGCGAACATTTAAGAACAAACTGCCAGCACCACAAATAGACGTAACCTCGGGTTCAATCCTTTGTCACATGGGTGCGGCTCACCAGTTTATTGGTTAAATAGTTGCAAGATGTTTATGTTCGCAGTCAACACACACAGCTGGACGACAAAAACTTGTTCCAGGGCGAAACATGTGCAAAATCAAACAAGTTGATTTCATGAACATTTGTTCCAAACAGATGTCAGTTTTTGGGCCTCACACACAGCAAAAACAGCTCAGACCACAGTTTTTGTTCTAATACAACAAAATGTTCGCTGTGGGCGCTGACTAATTACTCCTTTGTTCACCCCAACATTAAAACGATCTGATGATTAAACCCATCTTCATGCCCACACATAATTCGAACAATACATATCTCACCTTGATCAAACGCATCTTAGCTTATCTTCAGAATACAGTTTAGTGATGTTTTATATAGCTTTTCAAATATTTTGCACTCAGTCCATATTTCGAGAAATGTTGTGTCTTCAAAATTCAAATTTGATTGAAAATGAGTTCCCCTTTAAGCAATACAACCACTGCTTGCCATATTTGAAGATCAAAGAAAAACCAGAATAAATCCTAAGTTTTTACCAATCAAATCAATGTTTCCCCTACAGTTGATCAATTTACCAGACGGATACTATTGCAGCATACATTAATGGATTAGGATATGTTCCTTCCAGGGGGACACTGCGGTGGTCTAATGGTTAGAGCGTCGGCCTCGTAAGCGGTAGGTACTGGGTTCGATCCCAGGCCGGGTCATACCTAAGACTTGAAAAATGGAACTTGTTGCTCCCTCGCTTACGCTCAGGATTAAGAGGATAGAACAAGGACTGGTTCGCTCGTTGTCAGTATAATGTGACTGAGTGGGGTGTCGTGTCTGCCTACGGCATGATATTTCAGTGGGACAGCATTATAAAATGGCAGCATTAGATCTGCTCTGTTACAAGTAGGTACCCCTGCCCCTCTCCCCTCCCTCCCTTCCCTTCCCCGTCGTGATATAGCTGAAAAAATGTTGAAAGCGACGTTAAACCCTATTCACTCACTCACTCCTTCCAGGGGGAAATTTCCCCAAATAGTATTACTGCTTGTATGTTTACAGCGGGGATTTGGGGGCAATATTAAGAATTCTTTATCAGTTGTACTGGTACTTACTTTACAAATTTTGAACTTAAACAAATTGTTTTTACCCCTCGGGCAGATTCTGCCCGAGCGGTATTGTCGTTGCCTCCGTCGTCTGTCCGTCTGTCCGTCCGTCTGTCCGTCTGTCCATCATATCATTGTAAACACATTATCTCAAAAAGTCCTTCACTTACAACAATAAAACTTCCTACAGTTGTTTAATACAGCCAGTACCAGAAGCCTATTGAAAGTCGGTGCCATTGGATGTGTTTTTCAGGAGTTCTGCCCCTTTATACATGTCTGGCTGTTTTTATCCTTGTAAACACATTATCTCAAAAAGTCCTTCACTCACAACAATGAAACTTCATACAGTTGTTTAATGCAGCTTGTACCAGAAGCCAATTCAAAGTCGGTGTAATCGGATGTGTTTTTCAGGAGTTATGCCGCTTTATACATGTCTGTTGGTCCATATCCTTGTAAACACATTATCTCAAAAAGTCCTTCACTTACAACAATGAAACTTCAGACAGTTGTTTAATACAACCAGTACCAGAAGCCTATTGAAAGTCGGTGCCATTGGATGTGTTTTTCAGGAGTTATGCCCCTTTATACATGTCTGTCTGTTTTTATCCTTGTAAACACATTATCTCAAAAAGTCCTTCACTCACAACAATGAAACTTCATACAGTTGTTTAATACAGCCAGTACCAGAAGCCTATTGAAAGTCGGTGTAATCGGATGTGTTTTTCAGGAGTTCTGCCCCTTTATATATGTCTGTTGGTCCATATCCTTGTAAACACATTATCTCAAAAAGTCCTTCACTCACAACAATGAAACTTAATACAGTTGTTTAATACAGCCAGTACCAGAAGCCTATTGAAAGTCGGTGCCATGGGATGTGTTTTTCAGGAGTTCACACAAACCTGTGTGGATTGCTGTGAATAGACAATCGTTCGACTACATCTACTATAGGTAATCACTGCTCTATTGCTATATTGTTTTGTCTGTCTATGATCTATATCATACAGGTAAAATTATACCCACCCCAAATATGTGAGTTGTTGGGGTCAGAAACATTATTTCCACAATTGCTCTGGGCCCGGCCCGAGGGGTCCCGATGGCGACAGCCACATGTTAAATTTTTGTGGATATTAAAATGTCATTGACACAAATGTTATTAGACATTTTCTAATTCAAACATCTATAACTAAACATAATAAAATATGAGACATATTTTTAGCTCATCTGGGCCGAAGGCCCGATGGGCTAATGTCATGGCCTGGCTGTCCGTCGTGTGTCGTGCATCGTCCGTAAACATCTTCTCTGAAACCGCTTGACTGATTAAGTTGAAACTTGGCATGCATGTTCCCCCCAGTGAGTACACCAGAATTTGCTCATGCCGTGTCGATATGATTTTAAATATGGCTGCCATGGTGGCCATCTTGAATTTGCCAGTGAAATCTTGTCATCATTATTTTTTCGGTAACTACTTCATGGATCTTTTTCAAATTTGGCACACTGGTTCCCCTTTGGGTCTAGTTGTACAACATGTGTACTTTAGTCCAATTTGAATATCCAATATGGCCACCAGGTGGCCATCTTGGATTTCCCCATGAAAATTTGTTATCGCGATTTCTCAGAAACTATACTGCATAGATCTTTCTCAAATTTGGTACACAGGTTTCCCTTGGGGTCTAGTTGTGCAAGATACCTTTTTGTTGTAGAATTCAAAAATCCAATATGGCCACCAGGCGGCCATCTTGGATTTCTCGATGAAACATTGTTTAATCGCAATTTCTCAGGAACTACTGCATGAATCTTTCTCAAATTTGGTACACAGGTTCTCCTTGGGGTCGAGTTGTGCAAGATACCTGTGCTTCGAATCGAAAATCCAATATGGCCACCAGGTGGCCATCTTGGATTTCTCCATGAAACATTGTTATCTTGATTTCTCAGGAAGCACTGCATGGATCTTTCTCAAATTTGGTACACAGGTTCCCCTTGGGGTCTAGTTATACAAGATACCTTCTTCGGTTCGATTCGAAAATCCAATATGGCCACTAGGTGGCCATATTGAATTTCCCCATGAAACTTTGTTATTGCGATTTCTCAGAAACTACTGCATGGATGTTTCTCAAATTTGGTACACAGGTTCCTCTTGGGGTCTAGTTGTACAGGATACCTTTTGTGGTCTGATTCAAAAATCCAATATGGTCACCAGGCGGCTATCTTGAATTTCCCCATGAAACATTGCTATCGCGATTTCTCAGGAACTACTGCATGGATCTTCCTCAAATTTGGTTAGGTTTCCCTTGGGGTCTAGCTGTGCAAGATACCTTCTCTGCTCTTATTCGAAAATCCAATATGGCCACCAGGCAGCCATCTTAGATTTCCCTATGAAACTTTGTTATCGTGATTTCTCAGGAAGTACTGCATGGATCTTTCTCCAATTTGGTACTCAGGTTACCCTCGGGGTCTAGTTGTGCAGGATGCCTTTTGTGATCTGATTCGAAAATCTGATATGGCCACCAGGTAGCCATCTTGGATTTCCCCATGAAACTTTATCGCGATTTCTCAGGAACTACTGCATTGATCTTTCTCAAATTTGATACACAGGTTCCCCTTGGGGTCTAGTTGTGCAAGATACCTTTTCTGGTTCAATTCGAAAATCCAATATGGCAACCAGTTGGCCATCTTGAATTTCCCCATGAAATTTTGTTATCATGAATTCTCAGGAAATTACTGCATGGATCTTTGTCAAATTGGGTACACAGATTCATCTTGTGGTCCAGTTGTGCAAGATACCCTTTTTGGTCCATTTCGAAAATCCAATATGGCCGCATCTTGAATTTCCTATGAAACTTTGCTATCATGAAATCTCAGGAATTACTGCATGGATCATTTAGTGTTCAGGGGGGACAACAAAAGTTAGAAACTCATCTATTGCAGATCTTTAGTAAAAATTTCTTACAGCTACTTTCTCCAGTTACAGCCAGATGCAGTGAGCTAGTGCCGTGGCATTATCTTTATAAAATAATGTGCAGAAAAATGCATGCTACCTTTCGGAAATTAATCTAGTACAGCTATTATAAAGAGAAAATCTCTAATTTAGCCTAATCTAGTACAGATATTATAAAGAGAAAATGTAAAAAATACAGAAATAGGAAAAAGAAAAAATGTTTTATCTGGGACCGGATTACCTCCCTTGACTGAATATTCTACTGCGCTCTTTTGTAATTAAAAGTAAAATTGTGAGAACAGGTGCCCGGGTGGAAAAGCGCGGTACCGGTAACTCCATTGAGATGTAAATTTCGACAGATTAATACAATGTTTAGAGGTGTCATCAAAATTTATAACTGTTCCCGATGTGTGGGATGCCAACAGAAGGTTTTGTACCACACGAAAACTGGCGTGTACGGATATAAACCTCAGGAAGTGCGAGCATTTTCACTCGGTAAAAACAACCGTCCTTTTCGTCCATAATTTCATCAAAATATGGGTTCTATCTAATAGACGTTTGCAGTGTTCTGCGCTGGTTATATGTTTCGAATACACATTAATAAAAACAGATTATTCTTGTAAAGAAAATAGCTGATAGATGTTTTAAGGGAGTAGAGGACGTTCATTTCCGTGCTCTTATGCGGCTACAACATGGTGATTTGTCGAAGTTTTCAAAACAAGAGCTTCGAATTTCGCAACAAAAATACCGTAACCTACCCAGACGTTTCAAAATTGGGTAAAAATAAACAAAAGACTCAACAGAACCATTTACGTGTTTTACGAATGTAGGTAATACACACACCCCCCGCTGTTACATGGTGGTTCGATAGTGTGATAGAACTGAGCAAAGAATTGGCATTTTAGATTCAACGGTTGGAGGGTGCAAAGTGCTCTCGAGGTTGAAAATAAGCCTTACCGGAGTGTCAAGTGCGCATGTCACATCTGGGTCTTAGGAAACAAAAACAAAGCCACGTGGTCAAACTTTTGTATATGACAACATACTTGGCTGGCGCTGTTTTCTGCCGTTTCGGCAAAGTGGGTGTTTTGGTGACAGAGCAAATAAATACAGGTATTCGCGAAAAGAGGGAAGCCCAAAAAAAACCATGACAGCGCATTAAATTCACCCGCAGAAAATGCCAAACGATGGCAAACATTTGAAGAGTTTCAACATGCACTGTGATTTGCCTGTCAGAAGTCCGTTTCATTTGCGCAGCGAAGGCAGGTGTGGAAAAAAGAGCTTTAAAAAAGAGAACAATAACTCTGGTCACCTGCTAGGCTTAAAATAATCAGAGGGTCCGCTTGACTATGTGAGTGAATTCAATCAAGTATGTAGACTATGTGTTTTGCGGGTCCCACCCGTTGTGAGCCTCGACACGGGAACACGCACAGCGACCAGGAAATGTGGCACAAGTTTACAGCATTGCCAGTCAGAAAAACAGAGTGATAGTAGGTCACAGGAAAATATCACGTGCGACGCACAAGCGTTTTCATTGGCGCAAGGCTACTCAATACACTAATATGGCTGACCCCAGTCGATTGTTACAAAAAATAAAGAATCTCAAAATTCTAGCAGTGTGCAATTTGAGCAACTTCCACTCGCTGTCATGGAATCACCTATTCAGTGTTATGGATTTTAAGTAGTATACATGATGATGCATTTTGCTGACATATTTTTTTAACGAATATGGTGATCCCTCATTTTTTTTCATGGATCATCTTTTCTCAATGTGAAAAAACAATACTGAAAGTTTAAATAACATTCAATCTCTAGAAATGAACATCCTCTACTGCCTTCAATGGCCTTGACAAGTTCTGTTGAGTAGGTGTGAACAGTGTACTTGATTGGTTAAGCCTAAGGTCCAATCGTTTGGCAGGTGTGTAATCTAATTCAAACTCTTGGTTATAGTTAAAATCCTGTCTTTGAGTTGGGCTTGAGTCAAGAAGTTAGGGTGTTATTGAAGAGAGTGTTCTTGTTGACCTAGTTCTTGTTGAGTATCTTGGAAAATGCCGAAAAGCATATACCAGAAAATGATGACATTGAATGTGCAGTGCTGTTAGTTCCTGGACTTGTGTAAATGTTAATTTTGACAGTGTTGGCATGAAACACAAAAATAAAGTGAAAACAAATTAACATTAGGCTGTGACACTTTTGGTCCATCTAAATTACACACAGTGTGAAAGAAGTTCTGCAAAATACAGAAGAGGAAAGGTTACCATGTAGGGGCAACGTTTTGAAAGTTGTGTAATAGGAAAGAGTTTCTTCTTTGATGTATTCTGCATGAATATAGTAAATGTCCTACATCAAAATGTCCTTTGTGCCACGGAGAATCCCACCATACAATGTTTGACATGCAGATGTTTCTACATAAATAAAAATCCACAAAAACATTTGTTCTTAGGACTGCCAGCAAAAGTACATAAATGTCAAACACACAGTATTGAAAAGCAGTTGAGAAAATGCTGTATAGTATGTGCTACAACAAAGACTATGTTAGATATGAAAATTGTTTTGGGAGGTATTATTAAATATTTTTGTTACTTTATCAGTAATTGTCTTAGTCTAGAAATTATGTGTACCTGACATGTGGATCAAATCGCAGATATGTGTCAATTGGCAACTAATTATGCAGAGCTTTTTTAACCAGGCACAATCAGAACAGGCTGTGAATTAATGGACCACAATAGGCAGTTGGGGATTGAACAGAAAGAATCCAGGCCATTTCTGACTGCACAAACTGGTTTAGATGTATTAGCCTTTCAAACTAACACAGGTTGTTGACAGGGGTGTGACACACCGATAACCCCACATGAATTATCATTGCCTTGGACAATTATGTTGACATAGTAAATGATAAAAAAATCTTTTAAAAATACTTTTCAATGTTATTATCTTTTCTGACATAGTCTTTGTTGTAGCAGTGATTTCATACAATTTTTAGGACCATCCTTGAAGTGTGGGTGTTTATTTTTAATTGACTTCTGCTGGCAGTGCCAAGATGCTTTGTTTCTGTTATTATATTCTCCAATTTACATTATTTGTTCAAAGGGGTGTCATATTCACATTCAGCAAGGTTTGGGGAACATTTTGGTATATGATATTGGCCACCAACCATGCCAACTGTATTGCCTATTTAGTAATCAGATCACCTGTGATTCTATGGAAAAAAGATAGTTGAACATATATCACCCCCTTAAACATACAGTTGACAAAGAATTTTAATCAATTTTCCAATTATCATTTTTTTCATGTTTTTCATGTTTCAGTGAACAAAGCTAGATTTATTATTGTGTTTCACACCCTCTCAGTATTTGACATACACACACATCTGGACTAGTTGCACTGTGCATACAATGCCATTATCTTCAGGCATACATTTCCCAACATCTCCCAAAATACTTTGTAACACATTCACCATCGCTTTGCTAACACCTGAAAGAATACGGATTGCATGGCATGTTGTACATGAACCATGCCCATCATACCATGATGGAGTGGCCAAGTAAATCCATCCATCCATTCATCGCTACCATGGCTTTAAAACCACAGTGAGGATTCCATTCATATTGCCTGATGTGTAGCTGGACAGCTGTTGGCTCATTAGAGCATTTCCACAAAGTGGATGCTCTTATGTTTTCATGAGAAACGGCTGCCGCCGCGACTTTAAACGTGAATATCTCTGAAAACGTTAAATATTTTCGGAGCAAACTTTGTGTGCTATTTCCTTAGGCCTGGGAAATTTGTCTGGTTGTGTTTTGTTAGCCGCTGCTCACCACTAGGTGGCGTTGTAATCAGAGCATAGGTAAACCTTTCTGTGACGATTTCGTCTGAACGACCTGTTTGATTTCTTTGAAATTTTATTACAATGGTCTTGAAGGATAGGCAATGTGCTGAAAAGGTTTTGGTGTAGCTGGCATAATTATAACGGCACGTTTTTTGCGTTTCAAAAAAAGAAGTTTTTGGGGAAATAAAAATTTACCATTCGCTTGGAGAAATATTTAAAAATTGTTCTATTCTATGTTGCCAAGCATAAATGTAGGAATGCTGACTTGATAATTTTCTTTTGGTGCGAACCAAATTGCTATTTTATTGAAAATCTCAATTATCTGACTTAACGTCAAAACCTCCATAACCATTATTATGATTAAAGTTTTTTCCATTGAACTTTTATGTGCCATCTCCCTAGGGCTTTAGATTTCACCTGCTTGTTTTTTTGTGGTATTTGTTCGTCACTAGGTGGTGCAATAGACATGAATGCAGGTGAACATGTGTAACATCATATATCTTCTAAACAACAGGTTTGATTTCCATGAAATTTGAGTATAATGATCTTGCAAGATAGGCAAAGAACTGACAAGATTTTGGTGGTGTTGGTGAAATCATAGAGGCACGTTTTTGCATCTCAAAATAAGATTTTTTTCACAAAAATGGAAATTTACTTCTTTGAATCAGGGAAAAGTAATTCGAGTTTGCTGAACATGAATATAACATTCCCAGTGTTATAATTCACATCCCTTGTAAGCCAAATGGCCATTTTTTGGTAATATGTGAAATTCTCACGACTTTGAGTCCAATATGTACATTCCCCAGGCCACATCTGAGAATTTGGCTTCATCATGTAGTTTCGTGATCATTGGGTGGCACTATAGACAATAAACTTATATAGCGCAATTTATTGGCATTTTATGAAGTTTACTGTGACAGACAAAGGATTTCAAAGGACTGAACGGTGTGTTTTTTTTGTTTTTTTTGATTGAAATTGAAGGGCCACCTCCCATACGGATTTGCAGCCCATCAACATAGTGCTTAATTTATATTTCATTATACATTATTTTTTACAATTCCTAATTTTATTAACATTAGGGTTTAAAAATGGATTGAAAGAACATTGGTGCTGTTAGTGCTGGCATATATATTTGGCAATGGGGTATTGACAGCAA
The DNA here is from genome assembly GCA_036873755.1 of Hanleya hanleyi. Taxonomy (NCBI): domain Eukaryota; kingdom Metazoa; phylum Mollusca; class Polyplacophora; order Lepidopleurida; family Hanleyidae; genus Hanleya; species Hanleya hanleyi. The sequence goes on along the minus strand of JAVTVY010002820.1, from coordinate 21,585 downwards.
ATATATCTAAATCTAGGTTACATCAGCCCCTGCTCACACACATAGCTAAAATGCAGTCAGAGAAAATATGCTGCCTTCAGTATTCGAGGATTCGAGTGAACTTGTATTCAGGGCATTTTGGTCAAATAGACATGCTGTAACACTGATCTTCCCCATTTATTGCTCAAATCTTCACCTGCTATCAATGTATGCCATATTCCTCCTTTTGGAGGTCTCTTGCAAAGAAATTATCTCCCTTGATCGTCCCCTCGATCGTCCGCTAGGTGGCGTGTTCTCCGCGCATGCCCTTCCTCTTTTTCCTTTGTCAACAAGACCTGTTTTTGAGAGAGAGTCTCTTTTTACTAGTAATCCCAGATATTTAATAAAGGCTAGGGTTGTTGGTGCTGAAGTTATCTATCAGGACTACGTTCTCTACGTAGTCCCCCTTTTTATCCCTAAAAAGACTCGCTTATTTGTCTTATTTTATGTCGATTTCATTTCTGTTTACGTAGATTGCCGTGTGTCGACTGGACAACAACAACGACAAGCTGACCTGGCGCAGACAAGTGGAGCAGACGTAAGGTTTCTTCTCTGCACGACCGCTGATATCAAGATTCAAGATTCACTTCAGTGTACTAACACCCAGTTGGGTAGAGTACATTATAACAGAATAAAAGAATCAAGTCAAGAGAAGTCTTGGTGAAGATATCAGCCACACAATCCCTACTTGCCGATTTTTTCAGTCTGATGACAATCAAGCCAGCGCCAGCCTCGGATTCTTCCAAGTGGAAAGTACAGCCGACTACGAGGCCGGACAAGATTTCCTGATATTAGGGAAACAAGTCAGCTTTCATCTTGGGGGACTCCACCAGTCGACGACAGCACCCGGGCTCCATTCTCCAGCTAGCGGACGGGACCCGGGAACATACCCAAGGCCGGGACTCCGATCCCGAACATCGGAAGATTTCAAGACCGGGACTCCGGCCCCGAACATCGGGAGATTCAAGACCGGGACTCCGGCCCCGAACATCAGAAGATTTCAAGACCGGGACCCTGGCCCCGCACATCGGGAGATTTCAGGACCTGGACTCCGGCTCCGTACATCGGAGGATTCAAGCCGCTTTCCCGTAGGCCGAAGATTTCTCCGAAGATTAAAGTCAAGTCAAGATTTTCTTCCTCGGAGAAGACACAGTCACGGACCCGGCACCGGGGCTCCACTACAAGCACGGACCGGGAACAGACTTCCGAAGACAACTCCCGTTCATCCAAGTCTCCGCAAGTCCACGAGCCGGGGTCCCGGCGAAGAGCCGTACCCCGGACCCGTAGCAGTGGACAAAACTACAGTTCGGAATACAGATCGGGATCATCACTCATCTTCGGAGAAATCAAAGACATGGACCCGGACCCCGGAGCGGGACCTCGGCGCCAGCACGGCACGGCCCTATACAGCACACCGGGACTCGGACTCCAGACCGGCACGGCCTTACACAGAGCACCGGGACCCCGGGTCACGGTCCTACACAGAGCAGCGGGACTCCGGACACGGCCCTACACAGAGAGGGACCCGACCATCGGAGTGAGAGTTTTCTACTATGGACAAACCTAAAGTCCGGAGCCGGACCCCGGAGCAGAGGACGGCACGGACCTATCCAGAACGCCGGGAGTCGGCTTCCAAGACGGCACGGCCTTATACGGAGCGTCGAGAGTCTACCTCCAACACGGCATGGCCCTATGTGGAGCGCCGAGAATCTACCTCCAAGGTAGCACGGACTTGTACAGCACGGATTTATCCAGAGCGCCGGAAGTCAACTTCCAAGACGGCGCGGACCCGTACATCAGAGCCGGAGCCCGCGATCACAGCGGGGAGATCCCGAAAACGGAACCGGACCCCGGAGCGGAATCGGGATTCCAGCTTCAGTCATTTACAGCGGGAGAGAGTAGAGACCGCCTTCAACCTCGGAATCAGACACCTCCTTACAGTTATTGGGATTACCAGGGCAGAGACCGGACTCCCGATCAGGTTTATCCCCGACGTTTTAGACGTCGCTTCCGGGATTCCCGTCAACGCTCACACCGTTTCCGGGATGCATCCAGGAGACGCACGGGTTATGATGAATACAGTTCAAGATACCATCATCGCCATTCCCCGTCAAGAACCAGAGAGGACCCGGAGTCCTACAAGCCTAGCTGTCAGGAGCCCCAGGTACATACAAATTCTGAACCAGATTCCCGAGACGAAAGATCAGCGTTCCGGATCCGGACTCGGACTCGGACTTAAAGATCAAGACTTATCTTTTCAAGTTCCTTTGGAGTCAAGTGCTGTTACGGGACGCAGTCACCTTCCAGCAGGACAGCTTTCTGCGACTGCGGACACTTCATCAGATGTGTGTGACACAAGATGATCCCGTCGTCTTCCAGCAACGTCGTATCATCTACGACGTTCTGCTTCAATACCACCCTCATCTCGTACAGGCCCGTTTTCCAGTCAAGAAGCGGAAACAGAGGAGAAGGAGAAGCTACCATTTAAAGCCGAGATGGCGACGCTATAGTCCTGGGTTCCAGAGATGGCTAGACCGGACGATGGCGAAGATAAGCAGTCAGATGATCCACCCCGGAAGCGAAGACGGCTTACAGCGACATCGCTTTACGGATTGGACAAGCCTTCTGAAGAAGACGAGTCTGTGACATGCGCACAATCGCCGGAGTCATTCAGGAAATCTGGTCTCTGGAAACCCGACCCTTAGAAGACCTACGTCCTATGTGAAGATAATCTACCTTTCAAGTCTCCGAAGTCGGACTCAGATTTAGACAGACTTCTGGAATGTACCAAGACACCGAAACATGATGTTAACTCGACATAGGGTTACTTCGTATACCGATTGGTTCCTTACAGCTATATCAAGTTGATACAGGACCCAGACGTCAGACAGAAAGATGGCTCCTTCAAGCTCACCGGACGGGATAGTGGCCCCGGAATCAGGGTTTGGATTCCGTCAACAGAGAGCTGCCTCAACAACTACTGGCGTCAACGGGTCACTGACACAACGCCTTTCCGGTAAAGACAAGGCAAAGGCAAAGGGCAAGTCTAGCAGAGGAGGTCGCCACGGACAGTCTCCCTGTCAGAACTCGGGCAACCTACCCAAGCAGGTTACTCAGAGTAGTTTCGCCCTTACAAGAGAGGACAGTTTCAAGGTAAAGAGGGAATCTTCCGACCGGAGCAGGAGCAACCTCATTCATCGGAATTGATGGTTCTCAACCTCACCTTCAAACCACTAGTCATCCTCTCAAGTTTCAAGTCTTTACTCGCCTGATTGTAGGCGGTCGACCATGATGATATAGAAGATCAGCGTCACTCTGTCTCAAGATTTTCGTCGAAGAAGTCAGTCCTTACGTGAGGTCTATCCCAAGTCCCGACACTTCTTCTGGCGATCATCCTCAGTCTTCTAGAGCCGGATCCTACTCTTCATCGGATAATCTCGGACTCCATCTACACCCGAGTTCGTGATCAAGAAAATCAAGACCTCGGAGAAAACGGTTAGTCGGGCTCGACTAAACCCGTTCCTTGGCAGCGAGACATCCAGTCTACAGTGGGCAGGCCTAGGTCCAGACTGAGGTTCCGTCCTTTCAAGTCCAAGTCAACGCGGACCCGTACACCGGAATAGGACTCGGGGATCAAGTCATCTCCAATCCGAATTCGGATTCGGACTCCGGAACAGATTTGGGACTCCAGCTTCCAGTGGGATGACAGTAGAGACCGGACCAGGCGACGGAGTCGGACACCTACTGAGTGTATTCGACACTACAGGATTTGGACTCTGTCTCCCGATTGTCGTCATTTCCGGCGTTCCAGAGGGCGTTTCTCGAGTTTCTCCTCGACGATCACGTCGGTCCAGGGTTGTATCCTGGGACCCCACGGATTATGAAGAATGGAGGAGAATACTACATTCAAGCGTCAGGCAGTCTTTCTGCATCTGGAACCCGCACCTGGAACCGGACCATCAATGCTGGAACAGCGGCACGGTCTTCGTCACTTGACCACAGATAGTTCAACCACCCGAGGACCGTTGGATGGAGATACTGTCTACCTATCACTCAGGACCTAGCACAGTTTGGTCGGATCCAGGTACCACCATTACAGGTTTTCGCCTACAACTGTACCTGAGGGCAAGAACAAGCAATTCGAAGGATACTCGTCCCGGAACATCTTCACGCCCTTCCAGAGCGGCGATGCCTGATCCAGTTTCAAGCGAGCACAGTCGGAGAGGTTTTCACTCACCGATGCGGCCTCCACAAGTTGGAGGGGTCCATTAGTCCAGCACAGATAGCCGGCACATGGATCCCATGGCAGACAAGCAAGGTCATCTTCCTTAGAGATGTCTGCATTAAAGAGGGCAGTCCCCCCTGCCGGTTAGATCTAGGGTCTCACAGCGTCCGTAAAACGGACACAGGTACAAAATCAAATGAATTAAAAATGAATATGTTCTTGCAAAATATCAAATGATTTTTTCAAAAATCAAATGATTTTTTTTTTACGATGTTTGAAAGCCGTAAACCTGGACGAGTGTGTGTCAACTCGCGTTAGACAAAACTTATGACAACTATGCATCTATCCGTTGATAAGCTTGGCCACTAGGGGCGCGATAGTTTCGTTCTCCAGGCAGAGGTCTATACTATGAATGAAGTCGGAAATATGTACGTCTGTGAGTGTCTGGAGAGCTAGGCAGCGTGTGCGTTCTCGCGTTGTATCTGCAACGCGTATCTGCAATGACAAGCCGTCATGGTGGGACAGAAAGGTCGGTCTGGGGGAAATACGAAGGATAGCGGCCGCACAAGAGGATGCGGTGTGATGGCTGGACATTTGAAAAAAAAACTAAAGGAAGATGAAGGGTCTGACTGCCACAAAGTCGACGTTCTCTTTGCTCGATGCTGTGCTGCCGGTATTGAAAACACAGGTCAAGCAGATGTTGAACACATGGAAAATGATGCAGGCATCGAAGCTGGGACAAATTATGTTCAACCCGTTGAGGCAGTCGAGGTGGGAAGAGAATTAGCTTCGAATGATATACAGCATGGTATAAAAATACTGTACAGAGGAATCTATTCAATAGAAATTTTGAAAACAGCAGCTGTAAATAATTTTAAAAGCATATCAGATTAAACAAGATGTAAAATGTGCATGATATGCTTGTCTGATCGACAAGACATGTGCAGCCAGGAATCGGTTAGAATGCTTTTAAGAGCATCAAGGGTCCCAGAGTTTCTCGGCGCCTAGGCGGTCCCTGAGCCCTAGTCTAATCAGCAAAAAGGTTAGTTGTCATTAGTTTAGTCAAAGTTGACATCATGGTATAGTATCAATCTGACAGCACGTGGAAGTAAATGATCTGGAAATTCATGCAGCAACTTTCCCTGCTCAACTTTGTCATTTTGAAACACAAGCAAGATCAGCCTGAATATGGTGAAAATTTGGAAAAAAAGAAGTAAATTGTTCATTATCTACAGGTATCTGACAAGACATTTAAATAGCCAGAAATGGGCTCGAATGCTCCTGCGAGCATCTAAGACCCCAGAGCTAAGACCCCTGGACCCCGGCCTGTACGCTACGACTCGCTGCGCTCGGCATTATTTTTTTCAAATAAGGACACTACTTCAAATTCCTGGATATAATCCTGCCCCTTGGAGTTTGCAGTTGCACAAGACGGCCAGTGCTGATACTCTAACGCACCAGTGTGCTTTGGCACGTGCTTGCTACGCTGCAAGTTGGGGACAAGATCCCAGTCACTGTTTCAAGAAACATCATCACTGGTCCTAGGAGCACAGTATCAGCGATGCCATGTCACAACACCACGTGTTTCACATCACTTCAAGGTCACCGCTGACAGCTTCCTCAAAGTCCTACATGGTACTACAGGCGGAAGATCACTTTTTAGCCCACCATCACCAGATGGTGGGCTGTTCAAATCGCCTTTCGTCCGTGGTCCGTGGTCCGGCGTCCGTCCGGCGTCCGGCGTCCGGCGTCCGTCGTCCGTCCGTAAACAATTCTTGTTATCGCCATTTCTCAGGAACTACTGCGTGGATCTTTCTGAAATTCGGTACACAGATTCCCCTTGAGGCCTAGTTGTACAGATACCTTTTCTGGTCCGATTCGAAAATCCAATATGGCCACAGGGCGGCCATCTTGGATTTCCCCATGAAACCTTGTTATCGCGATTTCTCAGGAACTACTGCACGGATCTTTCTGAAATTTGGTACACAGGTTCCCCTTGGGATCTAGATGTGCAGATACCTTTTCTGGTCCGATTCGAAAATCCATTATGGCCACAGGGCGGCCATCTTGGATTTCCCCATGAAACCTTGTTATCACGATTTCTCAGCAACTACTGCACGGATCTTTCTGAAATTTGGTACACAGATTCCCCTTGGGGCCTAGTTGTGCAGATACCTTTTCTGGTCCGATTCGAAAACCCAATATGGCCACAAGGCGGCCATCTTGGATTTCCCCATGAAACCTTGTTATCGCGATTTCTCAGGAACTACTGCATGGATCTTTCCCAAATTCGGTACACAGGCCATCTTGGATTTCCCCATGAAACTTCGTTATTGTCATTTCTCAGGAAGTACTGCATGGATCTTTCTCAAACTTGGTACACAGGTTCCCCTTAGGGTCTAGTTGTGCAAGATATCTTTTCTGGTCTGATTCGAAAATCCAATATGGCCACAAGGCGGCCATCTTGGATTTCCCCATGAAACCTTATCACAATTTCTCAGGAACTGCTGCATGGATCTTTCCCAAATTCGGTACACAGGTTCCCCTTGGGGTTTAGTTGTGCAAGATACCTTTTCTGGTCCGATTCGAAAATCCAATATGGCCACCAGGCAGCCATCTTGGATTTCCTCATGAAACCTTGTCATCGCAGTTTCTCAGGAACTATTTCATGGATCTTTCTCAAATTTGGTACACAGGTTCCCAGTGGGATCTATTTGTGCAAGATACCTTTTCTGGTCCGATTCGAAAATCCAATATGGCCACAAGGCAGCCATCTTGGATTTCCTCATGAAACTTTGTCATCGTGATTTACTGCATGGATCTTTCTCATATTTGGTACAGAGGTTCCCCTTGCGGTCTAGTTGCGCAAAATACCTTTTTCGATCCGATTCGAAAATCCAATATGGCCACCTGGCGCCCATCTTGGATTTCCCATGAAACTTTATCGTGATTTCTCAAGAAGTAATGCATGGATCTTCCTTAAATTTGGTACACAGGTTTTTTGTGGTCCAGTTGTGCAAGATACCTTTTTTGGTCCGATTCAAAAATCCGATATGGCCGCCAGGTGACCATCTTGAATTTTCCCTTGAAACATTATTATCGTCAATTCTCAGGAACTACTTCATGGATTCTTTCTGAAATTTGGTACACAGGTTCCACATGAGGCCTAGTTGTGCAAGATGCCTTTTTTGGTCCGATTCCAAAATCAAAGTTACTCTTGAAATTAATATGGTATTCCCGAGTTGTGATGTTGCATCACACGAGTCGGCGGATCAAACATTGGGACATATTCTATATAGTGACTATAGAGAATATCCATACCTTCACCTTCCATATCAAGGAGTTCAAATAATTCAGAATTAAAATATATTTCTTCAAATTTTATATCAATTTTCTTAATCCAGTGAACTGTTTTGTCTGCCGACGGGTCGGCTACATGAAGAGACGTCACTCTTGTGACACAACGTTACAACTCGACAACTTTAGACTACTGCATGTTTCGATCCAATGGAGATAATCAGGATTCAAACACTTTCGAAGTTTCAACATTACTGCGCGGATCCCTTCAGTATTAAGTATTGTACCATGTTACTATTTTTGAGCATGGTATCTTAAAAGAGATATCTCAAACTAGACCAGTAAACAGAACAGAATTAGCATTCGTTCCTAATTATAAAATCTTAAGTATGTTTCATAGCTCATACCAAAGGTTCAAAGACATTTGTCTTCGCTTCCAGTACCCAATGATGACACGTGCCAAAAAAAATACTACAAAACGAAGACGAATGATCCTCCGGACATTCACTTTCAGACTAACTTTGCTCTTTTCTCTTGTACTATTACAACTGACATAAGTACAGTTTCTAGAAATCTTGAAACTCCTTAAACTTAGAAAGATGATATCTTGGTGTTTTCCAGTGTCCCTTTTTTGATCTTTTTCGCTCAAGATTCGAAATTCTGTAAACAAAATTACAAATCAATCGTTTGTTCTTAGTAACAATGGACAAAAAGATCCTCTTGTCACTAGCTTACAATTATCGGACAATGGTGGGCGCCAAGATCCTTCAGGATCTCTCGTCTTTCAAACGGATTCCTTTCAGGCGAGAAAATTTTCCATGAAGGTAGAAGGATGTGAAGAAAGTGATGAAGTAAACCTTTGTTCTTGAGTTAATAAACAGGTCTAAAGTTCATAAAGGACCCCTCTCCCCATTAAATTAGTAAATGTATGGTTTTTATTTCACAAAAATTTAAGTAAATGTAGCCATTTCTTACATGTATCAAACATGAGAGACAACTCCACAGGACAAATGCCATATACATGTAGGGGAGACAAGTCTGAATATTCCAACCTAACACATATAGGCAGCTAAACTTGACTTTTGACAAATTGATCTCTCTTTGTAATGCGAGTAAGCTATACCCAAAGTTTGTTATCAATCCATACCTTGAAACTAGAGATATCGCATGGACAACTAATGTTAATGGGTGAATGGACAGAATGCAACATCGCATTACATGATCTCGTCTTCGACAGGTATATGAAAATGTGACTTTTAATGGTTTCTTGAGTTTGGGGTCACAGAGACCTTGATCTTTGACCCACATTTTGATTTGTAACACATCATGTCCCTCTAATGTATCTACTGGCACAAAAAAGGTTATTTTTAATGATTTCAAATTTTTGGGTCACAGTGACCTTGACCTTTAATCTTGACCTACATTTTGGTACACGACGCATTGTCTTCCCTCAATATCTCAATCATCTTCACAAGTCCAGGTAAATCCTAAATCCTTGCATGGAGAGGGTTTACCTTGACATTTTTGGTCTTTCGAGTGAGTTCTTGAGTCGACGCCTCCATTATACAATCTCGTAAATTGCATCCACCGCGCTTGTTTTCAATAAGCATGTCGGTATCCCAAGCTTGCGGTTTTTGCTTTGACTTCTGATGTTGATTTCAACTTGACATCAAAGCAGTTGAGTCCGCAATGAAATTCAATCCTGTCATATCTCATACCCAGCAGCGGATTGGCCTAATCAACTGGCTTAGCGCGTTCACTGATTGGGTTGATTTAGAGGAAACCTCTTTATCTATTTATATCCAGAACTCATATGGGTAACTAACCAAGCCAGTTTATCGATCCTAACAGATCGATCGATCGATACACTGGCTCATGAGGATGTGCATCAATGGACACAAAAAATCATGATTTTGAACAATTTCATGATTTTGGGGGTCACAGTGACCTTGACCTTCGGCCTTGACCTACATTTTGGTATGTGACACATCGTGCCCCCCTCATGTATCTACTGACACAAAAAAAGTTATTTTTAATAATTTCCTGATTTTGGGGGCAGTGACCTTTGACCTTCGACCTTGACCTATATTTTGGTATGCGACACCTCGTTTCCCCCTATTGAATCCACTCACAAAAAAATTAGAAATTTTTAATGATTTCCTGATTTTTCCGTGACACTGACCTTTGACCTCTGACCTCGACCTACATTTTGTGTGCAACACATCGTTCCCCCCTAGGGCATCCACTCACCAAAAATTAGAACTGTAGATAGAAAACTGTCAATGATTTCCTGATTTTAGGCAACAGTGACCTTTGACCTCTGACCTTGACCTCAATTTTGGTATGCGACACATCGTCTCCACCTAGCGTATCCACTCACAAAAAATTGCAACTGTGGATAGAAAACGTTCACAGATATAGACCGGACATGAACACTTCAGTGATTTCCTGTTTTCTAGGCCAGTGACCTTTGACCTCTGACCTTGACCTTCATTTTGATACGCGAAACATTGTCTCCCCGTAGGGTATCCACTCACCAAAAATTGGAACTGTAAATAGAAAACTGTTCCAGATATAGACCGGACACGGGGGACGGACAGACGGACGGAAACCGCCATCACATAATACGTCCGCCTTTTTGGCGGGCGTATAAAAAAAGTACCCACATTATCACATTTGCCTCTGAGGCATGTAAATCACATGGCTTAAACTGGGTCATGTGTGGTTCAGGAAAGTGGGTCAGTCTGGGTCATTATACTCTCTCTAGCATGAATATCGGGCATGTACACCAGCACCTAAGCAGCCTGGCTCAAAAGTCATAACATTGCTTCTGATCATGTTCGAATCAACAGACTGGCCCGATGTGTATGGTCCCATACCAGATTAAAGGACAGTTTTACTTTGCAAAAAGAAAAAAAAATGTTTCTTTAAGTTTTTTCTCAAGTTTGGTTGCCACAAAACTTAGTATACTGATACCTGATCAATGAGTTTAAAGTGATTGTAAACCCTCAACTTGAGTAAAGTTTCCATCAAATGAAAGACCACTGCAAACTGTGTGGAAAAATATTTATTGTAATTTTTCACAATTTTATTACACAGAGTAAACTGCAAATAAAGCATGGTATTCTGTGGTGGTCTGATGCAATCATAGACCTGCTGTGACGTCACACTGCCTTAATACATATATTTCAAACTTTGTATGCACTTTCCAATGCTTGATTCAAGCTTAAAGTGTGTATACTTTGAGTTTCAACACAGACTCATTGTTACCCCTCAGCCCATAGGGCTGTGGGGTCTTGTCGTTGCCATGTACGTACGTCCGTCCGTCCTAGCGTCCGTCCGTCCGTCAACATTTTCTTGTCCGCTAAATATCTGCAGATCTATGAAGTCGGGCCTGACCAAACTTTGGTGAGAGCTTCCTGAATGTTGACAGATGAAATGATTAGATTTTCAGATGGCTATGATGATGTCATGATTTTTAATTATTTTTTTTTATTATTTATTGATGGCGTAGCTTTTGCACTGTTATCTATGCCCATCAACGTGTTCTTGTCCGCTGAATATCTGCAGATCTATGAAGTCGGGCCTGACCAAACTTTGGTGAGAGCTTCCTGAATGTTGACAGATGAAATGATTAGATTTTCAGATGGCTATGATGATGTCATGATTTAAAAAAAAAAAAATTATTATTTATTGATGGCTTAGCTTCTGCACTGTTATCTATGCCCATCAACATGTTCTTGTCCGCTGAATATCTGCAGATCTATCAAGTCGGGCCTGACCAAACTTTGGTGAGAGCTTCCTGAATGTTGACAGATGAAATGATTAGATTTTCAGATGGCTATGATAATTTCATGATTTTTTATTTTTTTTAATTTTTTAATTTATTGATTGCTTAGCTTTTGCACTGTTACCTATGCCCATCGGGAACCCTTGGTTGCATGTTTCGTTGTGAATTTTGAAGGTTCCCTGATACAAGAAAGCCTGGTCCATTCATGATTCTCATTGAATGAAGGACAGCATTTTTCTTAAATTTTGCTATTAAATCATTCTATTCTACATCATATGATTTATTCTAAAACTTTTGCATGAACCATATTTGTGTCCACACATTTAACTGGTACAACATAATGCTTCAATTTTTGTCACCAAACATGTTACTGTACCTTGGAAATTATGTAAAACGAGTGATTAGGAGAGCCCATTTTTAGCCTGACTGTGTGCAATTTTGAATCAGTTTGCATACCTGGAGCTTATGCCCCCCCCCCCCCCAAAATAATGATAAGGGTGGGCCTGTGTCAATAAGTGTGTTTACTTGTTATCACACTTGTGCAATGCATAAATTGCCACTGATAAAGCTACACTTCCTTGCATGCTGTAATCCCAGCACACCACTCACGTGAAACCGAAGTCTGTTATATACGGTATCCAGGGATTTTTGCAGGTTCCGATCCCAAACTCCCAGTTCCTTTTGGTAATTCATTATTGAGGGTCCAATTTTTTTAAGTGAATTTCGGCGCAAAGAGCCTGTGATCAATCACAAAACAGAGGTTTATTAACATGAAATTCAATATCCAGCCATGCAATCGGATCGATATTGAGGCTTCCAGAAGCTTTTTCTAGGAGTATTTCCTTCAGAAATACTTTCAAATTGAACAACAACAACACTTTCGTTTTTTGTTTCATTTGAGTTTTGGGTGCCCATATGTTTTCCAAAACTAAACTGGCTCTAGATGCAGCCCTGATCCTACTTGACTAAAAAAAAACAGGCTGAGGGGTCCACGCACCTTTTAGGTGCTTGCCTGCAATTCATGTTCCAATAGCAATTGTCCATTGCGGACCAATAAAAAATATCTCCCTACTACATTTGATAGATTTATATGTCGCAAATATCAACAATTATATGTTCTTTGGTATGACAATGTTTGAATGATCAGTATACATACTCCAAGAGTCTGCAGTTTACCTTAAAGAGGTAAAAGCGTCATTTAAAAAATATTATCATATTTCGATAAAAGTTATTCAGTAGTTGAGAGCAACTATGGTGAACGTATTTCTGTAACCTCATTTTTTAATATCACGGGCATTGAAATCATACTTCTGACATTCTTTGAAAAACGTAAGAGCACCTGCACTTGGCTCCAGTGCCTGAGATGACGTCACAAAACGCGCACTGGCATTCCGAGCGTGATGCTTTGCAACGTCATACTCGATCTTAGAACTTTTATCGCACTGTGACGGCTTCTAACGTGACGTCATGGATACCTGATCACGTTATCCGACGTCATCTCAGTCATTTCCCATTTTGATGTTGTTCACTAGACCGAATTGAAGAATCTGACAATATATATGAAATACGAGATTTCAATACTTCAAAATCTTTTGGCAAATGTTGCAAGTGATCATGCTGTTCAGTTTACCCGAACAACTAAAATCACGCTACTACCTCTTTAACAAAGTACACTTAAATAGTAAATAGTCCCGACCTCATTTATTTTATCTGATAATGCTTCTACATGTAGCATTGTGTGTGACTGAGTGTCACTGTGTGAGAGTTAAATATTACCATAATATATTCATACCAATTTCCAACACTACTTTTCTGTCTTTGAAATTAGTTTGCTCATATATTACCCCTCGGGCAAGTTTTGTCCGAAGGGTGTTGTTGTTGGTGTCATTTCTCCATCAACATGTCTGTTCATCTTTCTTGTGGACAAGATGTCTCAAGAATGATTATAGCCAGGCATTGTAATTTCATACCACATGCATCTGATGAAGAATCCGAAGCCTACAGAAATGACCGACCTTGACCTATTTATCAAGGTCAAATTCTAGTATTTGCTCTATTTATTCGAAAGCTAGGGTCTCCAAATTCATATTGCATGTACAACTGGTGATTGACTAGAAACCTATGCCAGTTCACTGACCTTGACCTTTTTTTCAAGGTCATATACCTTTATTATGCCCCCCCTCTAACTAGAGGGGGGGCATATAGCGATCGCTTTGTCCGTCCGTCTGCCTGTCCGAATTTCTTGTCCAGGCAATATCTCGATTAATATTTGATGGACAGGACCGAAACTTGCATGGAATGTGGCCAGTGGCTCGTAGTTGTGCAGCGTAGAGTTTTTTCCGAGTTCCGGTATAATTTTCAAGAGTTATGGCCCTTTTTCTGAAATCTCTGTGAATGGGACTTGTCCGGGCTGGATCTTGGTTAATATTGTATGGACAAGTATGAAATTTGCATGATATGTGGTCAATGACCCACAGTTGTGCAGCGTAAAGTTTCTCCACGTTTCGCTTATATTTTCAAGAGTTATGGCCCTTTGTTCCTGAATTCTCCGTGAATTGGGACTTGTCCGGGCTGGATCTCGGTTAATGTTGTATGGACAATTATGAAATTTGCAGGATGTGTGGTCAGTGCCCTGTAATTGTGCAGCGTGAATTTTCTCCGCGTTTCACATATATTTTCAAGAGTTATGGCCCTTTTTTCTTCAAATCTTTGTGAATTGGAACTTGTCCGGGCTGGATCTCGGTGAATATTGTATGAACAATTATGAAATTTGCAGGATATGTGATCAGTGCCCTGTAGTTGTGCAGCGTGAAGTTTCTCCGCGTTTCGCATATATTTTCAAGAGTTATGGCCCTTTTTTCTTCAAATCTTTGTGAATTGGAACTTGTCCGGGCTGGATCTCGGTGAATATTGTATGAACAATTATGAAATTTGCAGGATATGTGATCAGTGCCCTGTAGTTGTGCAGCGTGAAGTTTCTCCACATTTCGCCTATATTTTCAAGAGTTATGGCCCTTTTTTCTTCAAATCTTTGTGAATTGGGATTTGTAGGGCTGGATCTTGGTTAATATTGTATGAACAAGTATGAAATACCCATGATATGTGGTCAGTGACCCATAGCATAGGTGTGTAGCATGAAGTTTCTCTGTTTTCGGTTATATTTTCAAGAGTTATGGCCCTTTGTTTAAACCTAAGTGAATGGGATATATTTATTTGTCCAAGCTGGATCTCAGTCCATAACTGATTTGAACCAGGAAAATGGCTATATTATATGTTATTCTACATTCCCAAGCAGACAACATAGGTCCTGAAGTATGAAATTGCCCCCAAAACAGTGAATTGGGTACAAAATTCACTGATCGCTTCATAATTTCACCACAATATACTCCCAAGGAATGTAGGTCTCATAACCAGGTCACATTTTCGGATTTGGCGAAAGCCCTGGCGACCATCTTGCATCGAAGCATCGTATTATCACTTGTTGCTTGATATTTGGAATATGTATTATGTGAGACATGGCAAAAAAGTGACTGAAACAGAATTTTTTATAATTATCCAAATTAGGCCTCCACCAACCAATAAAGAACAGAACAATGGCGGGGCAGTGTCGGATTAAAGTGGAAGGGGGGGCATACAATTGAGCAATCTCTGATTGCTTCCTTCCTGTGTTATGATATAACATGAAGAAATATAGCTAGGCTTGCCAAATTCATATATATTTGGCGATGGTCAAGAGGTATGCTGAAGATGACTGACCTTGACTTATTTTTCAAGGTCATTTACTGCTTATTATGATATAACATGAAGAAATAAAGCTCATCAAATTAATACTGTGTATATATCTGGCGATGGTCCAGAGGTGTGATGAAGATGACTGACGTTGACCTATTTTTCAAGGTTATTTACTGTTTATTATGATATAACATGAAGAAATAAAGCTAGGTTTTTCAAATTAATACTATGTATACATCTGGCATGGTCCAGAGGTGTGATGAAGATGACTTGACCTATTTTATCCAGGTCAGATTCTGTTTAGTACAATATTTCATGAAGGATTATATATACATTGTTCAAATTTATACCACTGCCTGGACCTGCAGTCTGTTGATTATCACTGATCTTGACCTATTTTCTAAAGGTCAAATTCTTTTTGTTATTCTAAGACCTCTGAATTCGTGTTCCTTATGCAATCAACTTAGAATAAATAGACCAGAAAATTGTTGAAGATGACTGACCTTGATCTATATTTCCAAGATCAAATTACATGATTTGATTATGAGCTTAGAGCTAAGAATTCCGTCATGCTCTACCAGAACCTCAGCGCAAAGTTTTCCCCATCAATTAAGGCCTTAGCAAAAGCTGACCTGGCTTAACTTCCAATGTATTTCTAATATGAGCGAACCACAGTCAACTCCACTAGATGACATTTTTGTTAACCTAGATCATGATGTGATCAAAGTTCTAAAAATACATCTTATAAATGCAATGCATGATTGCTGAGTGTAGACAGTAGAACCGATAGCAGAGGGGTATTGAAGCCTATTGGGTATTTTAATTACATGTATAGAACTGCTGACATACTGCCGCCAAACCCAACATTGATCTTTGTGACAGATTTTCTGTTTGTTTTGCTTAATGTACATTCTTTGTGGCATTTGAAACCACCAATGGTTTCTGGCCTGCTATTGTATGTTAGAACAGAGGTATATATACAAAGAACCTGTTGTAATGTGTGTACACTAGCCCATGAGTTCCTCATCTACACCCTGGAGAACCAGTTTGCCTCACAGTCCTGCAGTTCTGGCAGGTTGGGGAAAAGCCATCAGATGTGTTATTTATCAGAATCCTCTCACATACAGATAATTGTTTGACATGGAGGACCACTTGAGGCACTTACTAGTTGTCCAATATAATGGATCATTCAGCAGGCTCTTTTGTAGTAAACCATTCTGGAGTTTTTTGGAGCCTAAATGTCCTATGGAAAATGCCTGTTTGCCCATGGGACCCATCCAGAGTACCATACCCAAATACCCACTGTTTTTTCCAAATACAGCAATGACATACATGTATCTACTCACCATGCAAAAATTTCTCTTTGGTAGGCTTTCTTTGAAGTCACAGCATGAGTGACTGTGGATGGGTCCAGAATAACCGCTGTCAAACCGTCAAACTTTGTTTCTGGTAAAATCTGTACGCAGAAATTATCCTTCATAGCAGCATGTTTCTCGAGTAGTAAAATGGTGAACAAAAGATATTGATAAGGAGGCCACAAATATCACTTGACAACAGCCTGAGGTCAAGGTTCATGATTGATGCGTGGAAATCGAGTGTTACTTTTTCATTTGCGAATCACCTTTTCATTTGCGAATCACCAACACAGTACCCTTTATGCTCCCAGTCAGTGTGAATCGATTACAGTCATGAACCTTGACCTCGGGCTGCATCACATCATGTTTGTGGCCTTGTTATCGATATCTTGTGTTTGCTGTTTTACTATGTGAGGAACATATACCACCATGAAAGATTGTGTGTGTTAATTTTACCAGATACAAAGTTTGACGATTTGACAGCAGTTTAATTCCAAGTTTGAATTCCAAATTGGTACAATATTTTGACCTGAACTTTTAGTGTGGTGATGGTTGTTCTTAATCTTATTATCAAAAGCAAACATATTTTCCAGGAGTCTTCAGGGCTTCGTTTTGGACACGTACCGCTCGCCTAAATTTGTTGTGAGGTGCGCTTTTCGTCGCGCGTTCGCCGTTGAAAATCATTGAAATCATCTCATCTCCTGAGATTTGTTTCCCGACTGCGCTATAACGTTGGTTGTTGTTGTAAGCGGAGATTACATGACACGCAAGCTGAATGGATAAAGGCTGAAGCCGATTACGTTAACACGCAAGCTGATTCGATAAAGGCTGAGGCTGACTCAACATATGTGTAGCCTATTTTGATTGGCTCTTGATAACGTCAGCAGGAAGTTTAGCCAATGACGTTCGCTGTTACAACCAAACGACACCAGCGAAAATTGCTGATTTCAAACAGCAAACTGTGAGGGTGCATTCCACACCTAAATGATGTGCGGTTAAAATAGACATGGGTTCGGGTCTTCGGCCTCAAATATATGTAAAATCTTTAACAAAACCCCTGTAAAAGTATATATTTTCTGAATGGGCACACCCATGCCATTACTCCAGACAAGTGAGCTATTCAAATTGAAAAGGAAAGACGTGCAATCCTCCTTAAACCTTCAACTTTTCTGAAAAACTCCATAAAATGTACGAAAATGTGCCAAATTCGACCCACCATCCAGAGAAAACAAACGAAATGATTTTCTTGATAGACTGGTGAAAGTTTCTCCGTCCAACGGACATTTTAAAAAGCGAAAAAAATCAGGGGGTCGACCTACTCGTTTTTACCCCTCGGCCAATTTTGGCCATGGGGTATTGTCGTCGTCTTGTATGTCCGTACGTCCGTACGTGAGCGAGATAGCCGGAGAACGGTTCCACTGAAGAATTCCAAATTTGGTATGCTTATTTACCTAGTCAAGGACCAGAAGCCTATTTAATTGGGACCTGATTGGGTGAAAACTTTGGCGGCCATCTTTAATTTTATGCGAAATGGATAATGATCCATATCTCGGAAACCATTCAACTGTTCAATACGAAAGTTGGTATACATCATCGATACATCAAGCAACTTTCAATGAATTACCAAACCGGCTTTTTTGATTAGCTGGAAATCCTGGAGGCCATCTTTAATTTATGCGAAATCGATAATGATACATATCTCTGTTACCATTCAGTTGTTTTATATGAAAGTTGGTATACATCATCGATACATCCAGATACTTTGAATCAGGACCTGATTGACCGAAAACCTTGGCGGCCATCTTTAATTTATGCAAAAACTTTAATGATATATATCTCTGATCCAATTTAAGTGTTCTATACCAAACTTGGTATACAGCATCGATGTATTGATCAACTGACTTGCAATGAATAACCACATCAGTTCCTCTGAGTGGGGGGAAGGATGGGCGGCCATCTTTAATTTATGCAAAATCATTAATGATCTCGTTCTCTGATACCGTTCAAGTGCTCGATGTAATATCTGGTATACATCATCGATGCATCAAGAGACTTGCGACAAATGACAGTTCTGGTTTCTCTGATTGAGCGGAAACCTTGGTGGCCATCTTTAATTTATGCAAAATCTGTAATGATGTATATCTCTGATACCATTTCAGTGTTCTATACGAAACTTGGTATACAGCATCAATGTATCAAGAGACTTTCAATGAATAGCCACATCAGTTCCTCTGAGTGGCAGGAAGGATGGGCGGCCATCTTTAATTTATGCGAAATCATTAATGATCTCAATCTCTGATACCGTTCAAATGCTCGATGTAATTTTGGTATACATCATTGATGCATCAAGAAACTTATGTAATGAATACCGGTTTCTCTGATTGGACGGAAATCTTAGGGGCCATTTCTAATTGCAAAATTTTTGATAATCTGTATATTTGTGACTGCTTGGTGTTCCTGACATCTTGGTTCAAATTGAATACATTATGAATGTACCCAGAGTCGAGGGGTTTTTTGATGCGCAGCTTCGTATTTGTAAAATTTTATCGCCATAAGGGAATCATCATTTTCGTTCCCCGAAAAAGTGAGGATTTTGTCCTGCCAGATATTCAGTTCCGGAAACTCTGTAGTGGCGCGTAGATGCGTTAAGCAAGCAATTGTTATATCCTCGTTTGAAGAAATGGTTACGTCTAGCAGAGTTCGAATTTGGCACCTGTCCGTCAGTCCGAGACTGGTAAAAAACCAAACGGACTGGTGTGAGTGACTGAACAACAAGTCCGTCGGACTGGTAACAAAAAAGCTCTCTTGTGTAAACTATTTCTCTGGATATCTCCGCACAATTTGTAAAGGATGAAAAACGAAATATGTCTGTTTTCGGTTACCCGACCGAGTCTAAATAAATTGTGTGAGTCAAAAAAAATTTCAGCAAATTCCAAAGAAATCACGACCACGGCCGCATTTTACGACAACAACGACAACCGTAAAGCAAGCACTGTCAGCATACCGTAAAGTGTGACTTTAATGCAGCATGGAAAAAGCAGGATGGGCAAAGCAGGTTGGCGATCTTTTCAGAAAATAAAGCACCCACTAACTTCCAGGTCGGGAATCGAGAAATCAGCAACATGATCATGTTTACCAGGACAATTTTAAACATATTCTCCATCAACTAAGAAAGAAATCTACTGATTTTTTGGCTTGAAATGGCGTTTGTTGAGGCAGTGTTTCGCGACGACACGTGCAGTCAAAGTCGCCGTCAAAGTCTAGCCAACGTGGTTTGTCGTCTGTGATTATCTTCACACGCGCTCAAGAAATTCAAGAAATGCACAATGATCAATTTCTAATTTAGTAGCAACCATCACGGATAACAAAATATTCATGATGACAAATGTTCCCACACCATCTTTTATTTAATATTAACGGACTAGTAAAAATATTTGCGGACTGGTTACATTTTTGGCTCATCAGTCCGGCGGACTGGTTCAAATTTTTCTTAAATTCGAACACTGTCTAGCAGGGTGATACTACAGATATCAGCTAGTAGAAAGGGAAGAAGAATTACCATACTGTCAAAAACAGGCGACCTTCCTTATTATGAAATTAGGGAGGGGCCATTTGTGCGAAACCGTGGCCTAGTGTGGAGTGCACCCTGAACATATCAACGTTCACAAAATGGAATACCGGCGGGGCAATCCGCTGTCATCCTTCACAGGATGGGAAAGTTAGAACTGTTTGGTGCGCTCTTTGTGCCAAACACAAGGACAAAATTATGAAAGACTCACCATTTAAGGGTCAAATCAAGAAAGATTTACAACGATACATCGATGGTACAAACTTCGTTACGAAACACAGTGTCATGCGGCACCTCTCAAGTTGCAGGCATTTGGCTGCCAAACAATTTGAGAATTTATTAGAGACCACCACTAGCAGCACTACCGACGCTGATTCAGGTAAGCTTATCAGATCCTATTGAAATATTTGGCTGTCGAAAAGGGGGAAAAAAATAAAATAAAAAAATAAATAATATGCAGCTATAATCGTATAGAACAATTTTAGACCCGCGGTTGTATAACAGGTCGGGAAAACGTGGCAATTAGGGTGATTCTGGCCATTTCGTTTGATACCCGGGTTAATCGGGGTGTATATAATTCATAGGTAAAAGTGTTTACATTTTTTCAAGAATAAAGACTCGAGTTATGAACTGAAAAGTTACACTTGGAGCAAATTTACAAGTAATGTGACAACAAATCAATAAATAAATAAAAAATAAATAAAATTATTATAAATTTGTGAAATTTACCTCTTTTCGGGAAAATAGATCTTTAGTTTATAAACTAATATTTTGAAAATGTAATTATTTATCGTTCAGAATGTTGTGATACACAATATTTTCTCCCCTCTTCATTTTTTTCAGACGCTGGTGAACACAGTCAATTTACTCAGCCCCGGATTGACAGTGTGCTCCATGGAGCTTCAGTTGAAGCATACAGCAAGCTTTTCAAAACTGCATACCTACTGGCTGTAGACGGTTTGCCGTTGTCTCGCTTCAAGACCTTGGTTAACATTCAGAAGGCAAATGGAGTAAAATTGCTCACAAAATGTGACAACAGCGATCGAGCTACAGAGTTTGTCCAGGAGATCGCAAATTCCATGCGAGATAAAGTAGCTGATTTGATCAAATCAAGCAGTGCCTTTTCATTACTAACTGATGGATCGCAGGCCAGAAAAACTGGCAGCGAAACGGAGCTTGTCTTGATCAGAGTGGTACGGGATGGAAATCCTATCTTTGTTTCTGCCGCCTTACAGGACATTGATGACTATGGCAATGCAGATGCAGAAAATTTGAAAAAATCTATTGATGATGTATTTGGAGAAAATCCCAACCAGAAACTGTGCATCGGGGAAGGCTGTTATAAAAAAAATGGTTGGAATGACGAGTGATGGCGCCTCTGTCAATACTGGTATATATGGTGGCCTGTCGACGCGAATGAAAAATGATGACAGAGATTGGCTAATCACCATCCACTGTGTGCTACACAGAACTGAGTTAGCCATCAAAGACTCCCTCTTGAAAACTGAATTCTCAACTGTGCACGACTTCATGGTAACTCTGAATTACTTATTCAAGAACTCGGGAAAACTAAAGCGCAATTTCTACAACATGGGTAAAG